>CM071934.1:80695656-80867777 GCA_016081115.2 Rehmannia glutinosa
TACGTATTGCTGCTTGTATACGTGTTTTAGCAATTGCCTTCTTTGGGTAGTTGTGGTGTCTCCGAGTGTAGTGCCTAGGTGCATAGCGTGTGCTGGCGAGAGCCTATACTTTGGAATGGCCTTTGCCGAGTTCTAGGCCTTTGCCATTTGGGCTTATATTCCATGTGCTCCATGCCGATAGTTCACATCATTCCAATCGCCTTGGCTTTGATATTTCTACCATTCCCATCATATGTGTTTCTTTTTATAGAACTTTGGGGTTTCTCGGGTAGCTCGTTTTCTTCTTTACAGTAATTCCTGTTCGGAGTTTGCCGAGGAACTTGGCCGAATTTCTTCTCAAATTGCCCCTTCAACGCACCCAACCTGGGTCGTTTTCCTTTCTCCTTTATAACCAAGCGCCAGTTTGCTTGTAATTGTGCTTTGGAATAAAATGTGTGTGCACCATTTGGAGTTTTGGATTTTTAAGATACTACATTGCTTGAAGATCCTTTTTCCAAAAATTACTTTTGGAGCTTCGATATAGCACAGTATGAATTAAATCCTGCCCCCTGCCTTGTCTCCACATTCTCTTTGACTCATAATAAGATCATCCAATGATTTAGATGCCTTAGTGAATGAGGCAATCAAGCATTTTTGAGGTCATTTTCCCTCTTTTCTATAGCAATTTATTTCTCGCTATTAGCTTTGCATTTTCAGTCTTTAAACTTTCATTCTCACCACTATTTGACTTAGAGTACCAGCTCCTTAGTCAATCGTGAGTTTTGGCCTTGAGTAGGCTGTTTTCCTCATTTAGTAGTGTGTGTGAGGATTTAATGTGTTCAAAATCTTTCATCATTTTGCCTAATGAATCATAAAGATCAGTGGGTGATGAAGTGTGTGTGTCACACAGTCACTATCACTAGACCGAGTTTGATGAGTTAAGTGTACCTCATCTTCTTGGTGAGGTTGATCTTGTTCCTTGGCCATCAAACGGTCGGGCTTCTTCTTGAGAGTCACTTGAGTAGTCACCACTACTCTCATATCGAATCGCCGTTAATCTCTCGACTTGGTCACTGCTTCAGCATCTGCAGACCAATAGTGCCTTTTTCTTTTCTTGTCTTCTCTTCTCTCAAGACCTTTCTTTCTTCTTCATTCCTGTATTTGTGACTAAGGTGATATGGGCAATCAATGGCATAGTGACTCAAGCTGCCTACGCCCAACATAGATATTCAACCTTTTGATCGCCTCTTTCCATTCTGGATTGTCACCTTTGATATTCAACTTTTGATGATCTCATTCTCTTGGTTGCCTATCTTCCTGACTTGGAGTGAGCCGAGTGTCTTTTGGAGGATTCGCCTTGCCTCTCTTGTAGTTCTTATTGAAGAACTTGTTGAACCTTTTAACCATCAGGGCTATTTCCTTTTCCGGGTCACCGACTTTTCGACCGGATCTCTGCTTATCCTAACAACCAGAGAGAAGTCGTTTGGGTACAACTGCCGTCTTCTCTTCCTGGTCTTTTCTTCTCATTTCAAATTCGTAGGCTTTGAGATCCTCGAGAATAGTTCATGGTTGGATGTCTTCGATAGGTCCATGGAATGTCTTAGTGCCATGACCTTCATTTCCCATTCACCGGGAGACTTTTTTAGATCTTCATACACATTTCTTCTGTATATTCTTTTCTAAGTGCAGATAGCTCATTGGTGATTTCTCGTGAACCGAGCATCCGGTTGATCCATGTTCTCTCCCGCAATCATTTTGAAATTCTCAAATTTCCGTGACAACCACCGATAATTTATTTTCCTTGATTTGCTCTGAAGCCTTCACAAATCAATGTTAGCTTGTCCGCATTTCTTTAGCCGCTTTGCATTATTTGACATTATTGAACATGGCTTTGTCCAAAGTTTTGTAAAGGATGTCCTTGGCTACATTGTCCAGGTTGTATCTTTTTCTATCATCATTTGTCCATTCAGCTTCTTGGTTTTTCAACCATAGTGGTCTAGAGCAACATCCTCTTTCACCTTCACCGCAACTCCTCTTCCGTGTTCACTTTAAGATTTGGTACGCCCATCCTCTATCGCTTATCCACATCTCATCATGTAATGTCGATAGATGAGCCTGCATACAAATTTTCCAATCATCAAATTCTTCAATTGTGAACATAGAGATGCGTGTCAAATTTGCTTCCATGATAATAACTTTTAATGATAAAAGGAGTTTTGAAAACTTAAGTACTAAAACAAACTTTGAAAAGTTTGGAGATCTAGTTCGAAGAACAGTGCGGAAGGCTCAATGAACCAACCGCTCCCGATACCACTGTAGGTCCCAAGGGTGTGAGTGTAAGGTTTAGAAGGGGGTTGAATAAACCTTACCAACTTTTCACTTTTGGTCCTTTTTAAAGATCGTAGTTGATACTATATCTGTTTGTTGATAGAATAACTCAAATTGCTAAGATCGAATTAGCTCAACTCGTAGTTTGTTTTATTAAGACTTAACACCCTTAAGTTTGGTTTAGTTATGATTTAATACTTGGTTTTAGTACTTAGAGATTATCAAGTGGATAGAAAATATGTCAAGAGAATTAAACAAATAAGATGCAGAATTAAAGTGCTTAAATGTAAATGACACGATAAGTTTTTATAGAGGTTCGAAGATGGGGTAATTCTTCTACTCCTCTCTTCTCCAACTCCCCGGAGGAATCCACTAAGTATTGATCAAGATACGAGTGGTAACAGTCCGTATACAAGTCTTGATCACACAACCGACTTGATCCTTTGGGATTCGATGCCTGAGATGCCTTGTCACTCAGCTGGCTTTCGTCCAACTCAGCCTTCTTCACAGGCAATCGCTTTACTACAAACTCACTTGCTCAAGCTCTTGGATTTGATCACAAAGCCTCCAAAATCTCGAGACGGTTCGACCTTGAACCTTCCTACAATCCTTCGTGGAATGTAGACCCCTTTTCTTCTAAAGTTTCCTCTTCAACCGATTAAAGCTATCTTTCCTTCATAGGTGAGTGTTGGATTGATTTTCTTCGTAGTGTAGGCTTGAGTTTTAATCTTGAATGATTTTGAGAATATGTTGATTACAGGCCTTGATGTTAGCTTGAATGTTTGTGGTTCGTAATCAAGGTCTATTTCTCGTAGTCATTCTCTTCCTTTTATAGTGATCTTTCAAAAATTTGCCCGTTGAAGAGATAGCTTATTTTTTAAAGTCACTTGTGGTCGCTGGTTTGTCTTGTTGCGATCCTTGAATTGCCACTTCCTCGTATGAATTATTCTTCACCTTTTCGTGAGCTCGACGACACGGTGTAGTGCTTCCCGTTGGTTTATTCCTTGCACGCTTCCTCGGGACCGAAAGACTCGAGAAAGGTAGTATGGAGATATTACTTGTTTAAGTAATTCTCTTGATTTCTGCAACGGATCTCTTTCAGCTTATCTCGACTTGATCGCATTTCCTTGATTTCCCAGGTGACTTAGAGTCGACTTTCAATCATTAGATGACCCTTCTATCACTTCAACTAGGGACTTGGCTATCTTGAGTTGACTTGATCGATGCTTTACTAGGGCATCTGCATCTCACCGCATCGAGTTCCCGTCGCTCTTCTTTGCCAAACTCACTGCCTCGAGCTTTAGTCTTCCTACTAGTCTCAGGTTGTCTTCTTGCATGTTTAGGCATAGCCGACTTAACTCACTTTGACACCCTGTTTATTACAATGCGGTTTACAACAAAATGGGGTGCCAACTTCCTATTCTAAGTTTTACATGGCATTCATCAAAATCTAAACAATAAATTTCCCAACGGGTATATTTATTGGATTGCAATCATCCATCTTAAACTTCTTAATCTCTTTTGTGTAGCCTTCTTGTGAGATGAATATCCCATCATCCTTCTCGCTTGATTTCGATTCCAGAGGTAGTTAGCCATTAACCCAATGTCGGGTCATTTCTCTTGCAAGTATTTTTCAATTCTACTATTCCATGCCTCGGTGCTTGTTTCAATCCATAGAGAGCTTTTTTAACTTCAAGACTTTATCTTCTTGTCCTTCAACCACATAGCCGCTGGTTGTTCAATGTAGACTTCTTCCTCCGATCTACTCCATGAACGCCGACTTTACATCCATCCGATGTATGTTCCACTTATTTTGGGATACCAAAGAAATTATTATTCTTATGGTTTCTAAACGCAACGAGAGCAAATACCTCATCATAGTCAATGCCGGCTCTTTGACTATAACTTTGGTTCAACAAGCCTCGCCTTGTACCTTTCAACTTCTCCTGTGGCATTCTTTTTCACCTTGTACACCCATTTTACACCGATTGCTTTATGACCTTTGGGAAGTTGAGCAAGCTCCCAGTGTCATTTTACTTGATGGATTTAATTTCTTCATCCATTGCATCTCCCCATTTCTTATTTTGAGTAGCTTCTTCAAAGTCAATCGGCTCACAATCGCGAGCAGGACAAAATAAGGTGAGGTTTTCGAGCTTATCGTTACCTCATAGAGCTCTTCTAGACTTCTTGTGACGCTCTTCATTTCTCTCAACTAGGAAAGATGGTGGTGATTGTGAAAATGACGGTGATGTTGGTGGTGTAATGGGTTCTTCTCCGATTACTCAACAATTACTTGTTTATCATCTTCATATTCAGAACGAAGTTGTAATCTTTGGCATGTGTACCCCAATCCCATTCGCTTTCTTCATCAAAGATAACATCTCATGGTGATTATCTTTCCATTGATGGGGTTATATAGTTTGTAGCCTTTGGAGTTATTGTCATAGCCGGTGAAGATGAACTTCTCGCTTTTATCATCCAACTTGCTTCTTCGTTCATTTGGTACATGTACATGAGCTATGCTTCCAAAAACTCTTAAATGAGAAATACTATGCTTTCTCCCATTCCATGTTTCTTGTGGTGTCTTGCCCCACACGCTTCTTGTTGGTGAGCAATTTGACGGATAAACCGCACACGCCACGGTGTTACGCCTTAACTCCTTTGGCATTTTTCGCTTTTTGAGCATACTTCTTTACATGTTGAGAATGGTTCGATTCTTTCTTTCGCAACTCCATTTTGTTGGGGATCTCGGGAACAAAGTGGTCGTCGATTCCATTTGCTTCACAAAACTCTTGGAATTCCTTCAGTGAATTCTCCTCCTCGATCGTTCTCATGACTTTAATGTGAAGACCACTTTATTTCTCCACTGCAGCCTTAAACTTTTTGAATGCTTCAAACACTTCTGACTTCTGCTTCAAGAAATAAACCCAAGTGTTTCTTGAAAAATTATCAGTGAATAGTAGAAAGTAATTACTTTTACCGAATGAATTTGGCTTGATAGACCACAAACATCGCATGTATGAGCTCAAGTGGCTTTTGGGATCGGAGTTTGACTCTTTTGGAAAGCTTTGCGAATTGCTTCCCAAGTAAACATCCTTCACAAAGTCGATCGGGATGGCTGATACAAGGTAAACCTCTCACCATATTCTTCTTGGATAGTAACTTGAGTCCTCCAAAGTTGAGATGTCCAAATCTTAGATGCCACAACCATGATGAATCTTTATAGCACATCTTGAGACACTTTGCTACATCAGTTTGAATGTTGAGCTGAAACATTCTATTTCTTGACATGGGTACCCGGCAATCAAGTTATTCATATTGTCTCTTATAGAGAGGTTATTCTCTTTCAAATGAATATCATAACCTTTCTCTAAGAGTTTTCCCAGGACTCAAAATATATGTTTTCATGGTGGGTATATAATAAACATTAGAAATAAATTGATGCCTCCCATCTTTCAAGCGAATAAGGATTGTACCTTTTCCTTTTAAGGCTACTTTAGAATCATCACCGAAAAGAGACATTGCCACTTACAGATTCATCAAGTTTCTACTAACATTGTTCGCCTCTCCACACATATGATTGCAAAGCACTGTATCCAGGTACCATGTGTCATCTTGACCTTCACCGTTATCGTTTCGTGCTAGAAGCAAAACATTAACACCATCTTCTTTCTTTTCTTCCACCAAATTGGCTCTCTCATTAACTCGAGTATTGGGATTTCTACAATCTCCTGGCGTAATGACCAAACTTTTGACAATTATAACATTGAACTTGAGATTTATCATACCTCGAGTATGAATTTCCTCTTCCACGGCCTCTTGTGGAACTTTCTCCTTGCATATAGTTGTTGTTGAAATTATTGTTTGAATTCCAACCTCGCCCACGACCTCGACCTCTTCCTTGTCCATGACCTCTTCCACGTTGACTTCACATTATTGTGGAAGTTTTCTTCATTCTTGGTTGGCATTCGGACTTGTCTTATGGAGTTGATCTGGAACACCCTTTTTCTTCTTCTTTTCTTCATGGGCTTGCAGTGAACCAAGAAGTTTTTCAATTGTCATAGTTTTGAGGTCTTTAGTTTCCTCGATGATAGTTGTAATACTATCAAAATTTGCATCCAAAGATCTTAAAATTTTCTCCATAATGACTACATCTTCTAGTTTTTCACCATTTCTTTTTAGTTGATTAGAAAAGTCAAAACTCTAGAAAAGTAATCGAAACAAGTTCACCTTCTTTCATTTTGCGTAAAGTGAATCAAACTCTCTTCTCAATGTTTGTAGTCGTACATTTTAACTTTCTTCTCCCTTGTAAGAGACTTGGAGCTTATCCCACACTTGTTTAGCAGAGGTAGCACTTGAGATTTTCTCAAAGCCATCATCATCTAAAGCTTGGTAGATGAGGAAGAGAGCCTTCTTGTCTTTCTTTCTCGAGTCCTTCAAACTATCCTTTTCTGTAGAGGATAGTGTTGAATCGTCTTTAGTCTCTTCATAGCCTTTTTCCACAACTTCCCATACGTCAAGTGCCTTCATTTTGATACTCCAATTTTCAAAGTCGTTTCCCTTAAGTTGTGGAACATGGAATGATGCAACACTCGCCATGTGAATTGAAGATTCTGACTAACAAATGGACTAAAAAAAATCTTGGAATTTTTTTCACTTGGTCAACGGTCAACCCTTGGTCAACTCGCGGTCAACTATCAACTTAACTTGGTCAACTCTATGACTCAATACTCTCAACCCAATCTCACTATGTATAAAATCTCAATAATTTTTTTTTCTGATGTGGAAGATCACCAAAGTCGCAACCACATGAGCATACTTAGAATTTCACGAGATTTTGCAACCGTGGCTCTGATGCCACTTTGTTGGAAATTTACCACTCAAAAGACATAATTTTATTGACCACTCAAATATTACAAGACACACCTCACCACAACTTCACTCAAACTCAAATATTACTTAGAAGTTTTGCTTCTCACTCACTTGTTTTTCTTTCTTAACTTGATACAAAATGAACCAACACCACCACCTATTTATACTAAAACTTTTCTAGATCAATGATTAAGATTGATTCTCACCAACCTTAATCCAAAGTGGTTATCTTTTATTTCCATCTACCACATTCACCTACCATACCAACAACTTAAACTCAACTACCAAACTCATCTACCACAATTAAACATAAAATAAGTTTATATAATTCAACAGCATATTGTTGGATGGTTTCTATATACTGCAAATATTGACAATTTGTTAATGAATATAGAAGTCGGTTCTTCTTTATTAAAATTGCTCGTTTGACTTATCCTCTGCAATTATTCTGTCTCTTAATTGCATAGTTTAAATTGTCAGACTTAAAGCTTTATTCTCTTTATTGAGGGAATAATTATAATGCAACAATTCTAAACCTTTTGTACAAGAGTTGGGGAACCCTTGTGCTCCCTAAATAATATTGTTTATCTTGATAAAAAAAAAAATATTGCATGACCATGAATCAAGAAATGAGATATATCACAGTGTATAGAAAAGGTATAGTCATTTCAACGAGAAAGAAAAAATAATTAAAATAAAAAAAGAAGAAGAAAAATAATGGAGGTGCATGCATCAGACATAATTAAATTTGCAAGATGTGACCTACATTAGATTGACACAAACAAAAGGGAATTACCATTCTCTGCAATACTACTTACAACATAGTGTTTAACAATAGTCTCTTAATTGCATAGTATTTTAAATTGTTAGGACTTATTTATCTTGTACTAGTTTTTGTTTTATGTTTTAGAGTTGTTTTAGTTTATTAGTTGGGTTAGTTTCAAACTTATTGAAATTTGACCATGAATGTAAATCAAGATAAGATGAAAAATGAATGGACATTATCAGAATATTTTCTGTTTGTTGGTGAGTGTCTGCATGTTTGTTGGAGTACTTATGTATGTAAGTGTGTATGGTTTTACAAGTTCAAGTGTTAAAAATGTGCAATTTTCAGCATCGGATGAGGTTATTAAGCATCTTGATGTTTGTCTATTTGCTTTCGTACATACTTATGGAGATTGTGACTTGCTAAAAGTATTAAATCTTTTAGCGGAAGCGGGAAAAAATCTCTCTTAATAGTTAGTGAACCTATTGAATAGTAGCCTTTAAGTTATGTTATATTGATTTTGTTTACTTGTGTTGAGCATCTATATTTAT
Source organism: Rehmannia glutinosa (assembly GCA_016081115.2). Lineage (NCBI taxonomy): Eukaryota > Viridiplantae > Streptophyta > Magnoliopsida > Lamiales > Orobanchaceae > Rehmannia > Rehmannia glutinosa. The sequence continues at coordinate 80,704,153 of CM071934.1, forward strand.
ATTAGAATGAAATGATTTTGTTTACATGTGTTGAGGGCCCATAAGTTCCATAAATTGACTGTATGATTTTTGTTTGTATATTTGTTGATTTAACTTGTATCGCTTTCCAATTCGATGATGACATTGTAATTGTAGAATATACTTTGTTCATCATATTCTTAATATTTTTAATCATTGAATTCTATGTTTGTTATTGGGGTTAATACTCTTCTTTTTGAACTTTCTTGTAGGTTGATTCACAAAGAAGAATTCGAATGAGAAAGTTGGTACATGGTATTTAATTTGAAGCAACCAAGTGATTCACTTTTGTCGCGTTCAAAATTTTTGTACTCCATGTAGTAAATATTAGAGAATGATTTAGTTTTCCTTCGAGATGATACTCATATTGTTGTACATAGTATATTCGAAAAAATGTGGATATAGTTGTTTATATAATTTTTGTTTTATATGGTTCTGAAAATTTATTTAGCGATATTCATATTTTATTATTGATGAGGTGTTGATTTGTAATGAACAATTCATACGAAATAAGGTGGTAATTTCATAATAAAATAAAATAATTTTTAGTGAGGATAATTATTGATTTTCTAGAGGTAGTGATATTAGTAATTATTTTTAGTGACGGACAAATAACTAATAATGACTGCAAAACTTTATCAATAAAACAATAATAGTGAGAGGCAAACGACTATATAATGAGGGGATATATTGTCAATAAAGTTATATTTAATGAGAGCCAAATCATTATATAATGACAAAATTTATTATCATTTAAATTAATTTTTAATGACGGTATAATTTTGTCATTAAATATATTAAAATAATAATGACGGGACCTATTTCCCGTCATTATTTACTTTTACCTAGGAGGCCAATAATGAGGGTTCCATGACGGGAAATTCTCGTCATTAAAGATCTTTAATGCTGGACTTCGGACATATAATGATGAAATTTCCGCTCATTATAAATTAATTTTCTTGTAATGCCTCATGCCTAAAATTGAAGAAACTCGATCCAACACAGTCAGTGAAGGAAACAATACTTCATTAAGTTGAAGAGGAAACTGTTTGAAGAACAAAAGGGGTCTACTCTCCAAGGTTGAAGGAGTTGTAGTAAAGTTCAAGGTCGGACCAGAAGTCCCGAGCTCGTTGGAAGGTTGTGTGGTCAGTTCCAAGAGTTCGAGGAAGCTGAAGTAGTAAGACAACCGTTTTGTGAAGAAGTTGTGTCTCGGGAGCAGCCAGCTGTGTATCAAGGCCGACTTGATCGACAACTTCTTTGTAACAGATCATTACTTAGTAGATTCCTCTAGGAGTTAGAGAATAGTGGATTAGAGGAATTACCTCATCCTGGAACCACTATAAAATTTGCTCGTGTTATTTTACTTACATCACTTTACTTTCTTGCATATTATTGATATTTGCTGCTAAGTTAATATTGCTAAACCCAACTGATAATAACCTTGCTAAAAACAAGTTTGAAACAATTAGGGTGAAAAGTCTTCCGCTGAACAAAATCAAATCAACTGTAAAGTTAAGTGTTAGTTGACCTAGCTGAGTTATACTATCAACAACTTAGTCGAGTATGTTGAGTGGGTAACTTTGCTGAAGTAAGCCAACCTATGTCTCTCAAGGACATAGCTGATTTGAACAAACTCTTAAATTATTTAAAATGACTAAAATAAAAAATTTGGTAAGATTTATTCAACCCTCCCCCTTTCTAACCCTTACAACTCACCCCTTGGGACCTATAAGTGCTATCAGATCAGTTGGTTCATTGAATCTTCCGCACTGGTTACTGAACTAGATCTCAATATTTTCGAAAGATACAACACTTGAGTTTTTAAAGCTCTTGTTTCAAAAGCAAAGTTATTATCATGGAAGCAAATCTCACTCGATTTCCCATGTTTACTCTGGAAGAGTTTGATGACTGGAAAATTCATATGCAGGCTCACCTATCAGCTTTGCACGAAGAGATGTGGCTACTGATAGAAGATGGGCCATTGCAAATCTTAAAGGTCAACACTGTTGTAAGAAGAGAACCTCCAGCTGAAGGAGAAGATGTTGCAGCAGAGCCCAAACCTGCTATGGTTGACAAGCCACATTGTGAATGGACCAACGAAGATAGAAAAAGATACAACCTTGATAATGTTGCCAAGAACATCATTTACAAGACCTTGGAAAAGGTTATGTTCAACAAAGTTAAATCATACAAATCAGCTAAAGAAATTTGGAATAAACTAACTTTGATTTGTGAAGGATCTCGAACAAATTAAAGAGAATAAATTAATCATTGTTAGTCCAAAAATTTGAAAATTTTAAAATGCTTGTAGTTGAGAGTCCGGATCATTTGGATGCGATTCACAGAAATTACAAATGAGCTTTAAGCTCTAAAAAATAGTACACTCAAAGGGGATATGCATGAAGATCCTACGATCCTCCAAAGCGAGTGGGAAATGAAGGTCATGGCCCCGAGACATTCCATGGACCTCTCCAAAACCTCAAATCATGAGATGTTCTCGGACCTCAAGGCATATGAGTTCGAGCCGAGAAGAAAGGAGCAAGAAGAAAGCTTGATTGTGCCAAGACACTGACCTTTGTTGGCATTGTGATGAAGGGAAGAAAGGCGATCTAAAAGAAACAATTGACCCGGAGAAAATAGCCCCGATGGTAAAAAGGTTCAACAAGTTCTTCAATAAAAACTACAAAAGAAATAAGGGTGAAACCTCCAGAAGACACTAACCACCTTCCAAAGCCATGGAGGATAGACCACCCAAAAGAGTTTGAACATCAAAGACCGACTATCGAGAGAGTTGAAAGAGGCGACTTGCAGAGAGCTAAGAACCGTGTTGGAACCGCAGACAACCAGGACACTTTCTTTGTTGAATGTTCTTATTCACCAGCCAACAAATATAGAAATGAAGAGGATAGAAAGGTCTTTAGAGAAATAAGATATGAAAATAAGAAAGCCATGTTGGCTGCTGAGACTGCCGAACCAGCCAAGTGCAATGAACCAGCAGACTTAGATAGTAGTGAAGTAGACTACTCTAGTGACACTGATGAAGAAGTATCATCTGCCTCATGGCCAAATAACAAGATTCAAAAGATTAAGAAGATGAGGTACATTCTAACTCATCTCATTCGGATTCTAGCGATAGTGATGGTGACACAAACACTTCATCACCCGGATCTTTATGATTCAATTGGCAAAATGATGAAAGACTTTGAGCACATCAAAACCTCACACACACTATTAAATGAGGAAAATAGCCACTTAAATGCAAAACTCTGTTGACTAAAGAAATCGAGTACTTTAAGTCACATAGTTGATGATAACACTAAGTTGAAGTCCGAAAATTCCAAGATCCAAGCGAATTAGTACATCTGCGAAAAGAGACAAAAATATTTTAAAAATGTGATTGCTTAATTTACAAAGGCATCCAATTCATTGGATGAACTTATAATGAGTCAAAAAGAGTGTGGAGATAAACCATGCATTGGATTCAATTCCCTTGTGCATGCTCAAGCTGCTTGAGTGATTTTGGAAAAAGGATCCCCAAGTAATAGGGGAGTCCAAAAGTCCCAAACACCATATGTTGCACCAACACCCACACCAAAACACAATCACAATAATCGGCCTTAGATATAAGGGTAAAGGGAAGAAGCCAATAGAGTATGCTGAAAAGACATCTGAAACAAAATTCCGAAAAGTTCATCATAGATTCCAAACAGAAAATATTGTGTGAAAGCTAAACAGAGCTACCAAACGCCCCAGAGATTTCAGCAAAGAAATTCATATGAAGGGAATGGTAGAAACTATCCAAACCAAGCTGATTGGTATAACCAAGTGAAATATTAGCAAAGGCCTATGGGATAGAAGCCAAAGTGGCAAAAACCTCAACCTCAATTAGCAAAGGTCATTCCCAAGGCAAAAGAGCTATTATCAGCACACATATGCACCCGGGCACAAAACCTATCACGCACAAAAATTCCAATATTTCCCCAAGAAACAAATGCTCAAACAAATACATAGACATATAGACAAAAGAGACAGTTGTATGATCCTAAAACTCCCAAGCAATTTGCTAATGTGCACTATGATAATAGAACTGATAGATGGCAACCCCTTTGAGTCAGATCATCTGGCTATAGGTTGGTTGGAGCATCTTATAACACTAACCCCTCAGGACCCAGGCAAGTATGGGTACCTAAAAAATAATTTCCTTGATTGCAGGTTCAAGGAACAACTGAATGCCAAGGAACCTAGTACATGGATAGTGGTTGTTCCAGATATATGACAGGAAACAAGAGAAATTTATCAAAGTTCAAGGAAATCAAAGGTGCAAAAGTCATATTTGGAGAAAATGAAGCTCCAGGGGTGATCAAAGGCACATGATCTATAAAAAAAAATGGATTGAAAATCACAGATATTGCATATGTTGAAGGCCTCAACTTCAATTTGTTAAGCATCAGCCAACTCTTTGACAAAGGCTACAATGTGGGATTCAATATGGGAGTTTGCAAGATCAAGGATACTGAATCAAATAAAATTGTGCTACAAGGAACAAACAGGAAGAACATGTATGTAGTATATTGGTCAACTACTACACCAAGGACATGTTTGCTAGCAAAGAGTACAACCGAATAAAGTTGGTTGTGGCACAAGAAGCTGAGTCACCTGAACTTCAAGACAATCAACAAGCTTGCAAGGAGTCATCTTGTGGAAAGATTGACTGCTCAATGTCCAAGAAAGAAAGTATATGTGATGCATGCCAGATGAGAAAGCAAGTCAAATCATCCTTTAAGGACAAGCCAAGTCCTTCTTTAACAAGGATATTGCAACTGTTGCATATGTACTTATTTGGTCCTGTTGAACCAGTCAGATCTGTTCGCCTTATTTTTAGCTTCACCGCAAGTGTACGGTGTAGTTTATAGAATAGGATTAGCAAGGTCGAATCCATAGAGACTAATAAATTAATGTACTAAGTATTGGAATTGTAATAGTCTTATTTTTATCCAGACGATCGAAATTGAGTGATTGGTTTTGTTAATGCAAGACAAGAATTTATCCTAAAAAGACAAAGTAAAGATTGATTGAAAGATCAAGGAGATGAATGTAAAGTATCAGTTAATATCCCCTTTTATTATCAGATTAATCACAAGCAAAGTTATTATTATTCTTCCCTATAAGACAATCGCAACAAGTATTTTACCCTCTCTCTCTTGAGATGTATGTAAAAACGTTGATTGGATTATCTATGCTAGCATCTCTACTCAACAAGAGATATCCAACTCCCAAAAGCAAAAAAGATATAAATCCTCACAAATCTTCACATACTTCTCAATCTTGCAAATATTCATGTCAAGTACTCATAGATTAGTATTGAAACTCATCTCTCGAATTATGAATCAATACATCAAAACAAGTTAAACCAAAGGCCTTTTGATAAACAAGAATTAAAACAAAGTACTCAAATAGGGTTTGAAAACAATAACTTCAATTGCAATTAATGATCAAACAAAAGTAACCATTAATCTAATCCCAATCAGGAATCACAAGATCTAGCCGGATATCGGAAATAAATAATAGACTAATTATTAAAATTCATATCTAACTAATCGAAAGTAAATGATACGATGGAATGAGAAAATTGGGGATGTCGATGATCTCTCGATATATCTTCAATCCTCAAGCGCGTGGTTGTGACCTCGATCAATCTCTCCAATCATCGGTAGAAGGTTGCTCTTTTCTCTGCTTTCTAGGGCAAAAACCAAAGTGCACCCTCGTTTGTGGCTGCCTCATCTCTATTTATACTCCGTTTGGGACAAAACTCAATTAGAACTATCAAACCATGTTTTTCCCACACACGCATGGGCCGTGCGCCTCGCGACACAACCAGCCCGTGCGGGTGCCCGAGGAACATCCACTCGTTGAAAGGATGCACGGGCTGTGCGCTCAACGCCACGACCAGCCCGTCACGGGTGCCGTGGGCGCAGAGTCTTGATCGGATGGCGCACGGGTCGTGCTATGGACGCATGCCCTGCCCGTGGGTACCTGCTAGAGCTGATATGTGTTCGTTTCTTTCCGTTTCTTGGCCGGTTCGTCTGTCTTATTCTCTATTCAACTCCAAACATCGTACATTACTTCAAGTATTGGCGATCCTTTACTGCAATGCTCCGAATTGTCGCCAAAATGCTACAAATATCAATTAATTCCTACAAAACGAGCAAAGCGTAATACCTTTTCCACTTTACAGAAATAAAGCCCTTTTCACTCAAGTAATGCATGCATAACAACTAATTCTAACTACAATTAAGCCCAAAATACATGCAAAACACATACCAATCAAACCCCCAAACTTAAACTATTGACAGTCCCCATCAACGCTTTATAAACAAGATAAAGCACAATTGGTGGTAATGGAAGGTAAATCAAGAACAACAAATGGAGAAAGTGACTCAAACTCAGCGTATAGTGGTAAGCACATTTTTTTTCTCAATCAAATATTCTCATTCAAATCAAACATGCTACCCCAATCACCTCTTATTCTTATCACATCTCTCTTCTGTATTTCTTTTCATACAATCCACTTTCTTTCGCCTTACATCATAATTCTCAGCCTATAAGTTCATTTACGGCCAACTCACTTATACAGTCGATTTTTTTCGACTCTTTTGTGAGTATAAATCCTCTTTTTTCCTCTTTTTCTTTTTTTATTCCCAACATCCAACATGCACACAATTTTCTAAATTCTCGATATCCTCCTATTCAACCTTATTCAATCCCCTTACTCAGTTCTATACGCTCAAGTTTAGGGTAACATATATATCAAGTTAAGGCTTGAAATGTGGCTATCAAAAAATCGAAATGAGGCTCAAATTGGCTAACTAGGGAAATTCAATGTTATTAGGTAGGCAAAAGGTTTGAAAGGCTTGACAAAAATGGCCTTAAATCATTTTCATAAATTGCATACAACATGTGACTTCGACAGAGATACCAGAGCAAGTTCTAGAATTCATATCAACATGAATGACACACTCAATCAACAAACAAGACTGCATATAATGAGAGCAGTAAAGGCTCAAAGCTCACATGCTTGCAATTGCCTAATTCAAAGCATAAAAACCATGATTTCAATATTCACATGCTCCATATCATCTATTCTCAACCCAATCAACTCACGCTCAACACCCAATTCAAAACAACACAAACTGCTCAACGAATGCTCCCAAGATCACAACAAGCAACACAATAGTGGTCAACTCACTCCCTAAAAACCTAAGAAAACAATAAACGTGCCAAAATCGAAATAAGCATCTAATGCAATGCATTCTATATGCTCTAAATGCAACTATATAAATGCAAGTATTTTTTTTTGCCACACCCTTCAATCAAAATAACTACCTCTCCCCCCAAACATGAATGAAATTATAGCGCATAGAAGAGAAAATAGAATTTTAAGGAAAAGTGTGGAATGGATTTGACTCACTGTGGGGGTGGCGGTGGAAAGTGGCCCTGGGAGATGTGCCACATTTGTATCTGATGCATCACCTACAACATCTCCAATTCATGTTGTTCATGCGCCTGATATCTATGCTCTTGTTCCGTCCTGAAGGTACGGAACTCATCCTGGTGATGCCAGAAATCATCCTGGTGATGCCTCATGCTCTCCTCAAGAGCAAATAGTCTATCCTGATAAGCTGGCCCCCCACGCTCCTCACCTTGGAGAGACTTTTCCGTCTGTCGGTCATCCTTTCTTGGAACGACCCTTGCTCAAAACCTCTCTGTTGGAAACCTTGCTCAAAACCCCTCTCATGCCAGTCATACTCCATCGTCTCAATCGCCAACTCATCTTCATTGGCCAACCCGGCTACCCTCCACCTTTTCCGCGCAAGAATGGCTTCCATAACTCTGGTATGCGCCTCAGAGTTCATCAACCAATTAGTCTCATCATCAACCACAGATGTGAGTTGCGGGTTAGGAAGTGGGAAGGCGGTTCCGACCCTTTGTTAGAAGAAGGTTATGTTCTCTTCTTATGTTATGATTTTCATTTGGCGTAGGGCATTCATATTAATCCTCCGACTGCCTTCAATGGGCTCCAAGCCACTCAAATCGACACGAAAATGCCAAACAATAGGGGTGATCATTCCCCCAATCAATATCATACTCGCGTACTGCTTGGCCAAATAGTCGGCGTGTTCTGCAAAATGGGCCACCGTGTTGTAGGGGTACGGATGAGAATACACCATAGCAGGTATAGCTCCCGAACTTGTATACCCCCGTTATTGTGTCAGGCGAAGACGGAGTGAGCTGTGACCTTTTGAATATAGTGGAAAATGGGGTTCCGAAGTGACGAGGCCTTAGATGAGCATGGCTCATAGAGCATCGGGCCGGTCTCCAGTGTCTGAACCAATAACTGCCATAATTCATACTGGCTATAGTGCGTTGTGTTCTTGTAAGGGGAGTCAGTAGGGACGCCAAAAATTTCATTGAGATGGGCGATAAATATGCACCTTATCTCGTTGCCCAGCCGAAAACGGACCTCAATGGGCAAGGAGTTCCCTGTCCTTATGGTATATTTCAAGTGTGCTGAGGAAATCTAGCGCTAGTTTCTTATATGTCGGACACCGCCCATGCATGAACGCAGTTCACCCAACCCATTCAAATAGCTGCCAAACATCATCGTGTATCCCAAGGGCTTGGTTACACTCATAGATCGCGTCGGTGTAAATGAGCGAGTGATTCACCCAACCCATTCAAATAAGCCTTGGTCCTATTTGGGAAATCTAGCGCTAGTGTTATTGAGAAAGCAAGTTTGAGTGTTCAAGTCTATACCTAGCAAAACAAATGTGAGTAGTGTGAGGGATGAATTTACAAACAAATCAAATAAGGCATAATGTCTCCTCCCAACAATTTAATCGCAATTAAGCTCTCAAACCTAAATAACAATGTAATTCGAAAATCTTTAACACCCTAATTAATCAAGCTCATGCAAGATTCATCAATAAAGAAGCCACATATAGCTTCAATTCATCAAGCCCACAAGGTGTTGATTTAGAATAATTCAAGCTAAAACAGGCAAATTCATGAAAGTGCACCACAAAAAAATAATCTACAAGAAAGTCGAAGAAAAACTTGAAGTTCTTACCGAATTCTCGAAAAGTAGGAAAGAGGCAAATTTGGAACCCGGTGCCCCTTTCAATCAAAATCTCACTCCAAAGCAAGTTTGAGTGTTCAATTCGTGTGTGAGTAGTGTGAGGGATGAATTTTGGTGAAAATCAAGTCTAGGCTCGAAAACTTTGAGAGGGCCTGAGAGCTTTCTGTTTTTAGGTGCAAGGAATTTGTGAAAGTGAAAAAAATACATGCGCGACTTATTTGCCTCGGGCCGTGCCCCGTGCGGGGTGGCACGCACGCCCATGGCACACGCCCTAGGTGCGGGATGCCATACCAAAACTCCGAAATTTCCATATATATATATATATTAAGGAAAGCAATAAATACAACAAACCGTTGGGTTGCCTCCCAACAAGCGCTAAATTTATCGTCTATAGCTTGACGCATGTATACGCGATTACAGTTCTAGCAAAGTGAGGTATGTCACCTCTTTCTTTTGGTCTCTATGAAGGTAGTGCTTGATCCTCTGGCCATTCACCATAAACGTCTCCCTATCCCGGGTCAACAATTCCACTATTCCTGGAGGATTTAACACTTTCTCAATAACAAATGGCCCCGACCACCGAGACTTGAGTTTTCTGGGAAAGAGTTTAAGACGTGAGTTAAACAAAAGAACTTGTTCACTCGGTAAAAACTCTCTTTTATTTATCATTCGATCATGCCATCTCTTGGTGCGTTCCTTGTAAATCTGGGAATTCTCGTAGGCTTTATCCCGGAACTCCTCCATCTCATTTAAGTGCAAAATCCTCTTTTCACCCGTTGCTTTGAAGTCAAAATTTAACTTCTTCACAGCCCAAAACGCCTTGTTCTCTAATTCCACATGCAAGTGACACGATTTCCCAAATACCAACTGATAAGGCGATGTGCCCAATGGTGTCTTGTACACAGTCCGATATGCCCATAATGCATCATCTAACTTCATAGCCCAATCCTTGCGATTTATATTCAGTGTCTTTTCTAAGATTTGCTTAATCTCACGATTGGCTACCTCTGCTTGCCCGTTTGCTTGCGGATGGTATGCTAATGCCACCTTGTGCTTAACCCCATACTTTGCAAGTAGAGTGCTCATCAATTTATTCACAAAGTGTGACCCCCCATTGCTAATCAAAGCTCTCGGGGTTCCAAATCAAGTGAATATATTTTTCTTTAAGAACTTCATTGCTACTCGCGCATCATTTGCTTATACCAGAATCACCTCAACCCATCGATATACGTACTCCACTGCAAGTAGAATGTACTGATAACCCGAAGAAGATGGAAAGGGACCCATAAAGTCAATCCTTCACACATCAAAGAGCTCGACTTCCATCACATTGGTCCTGGGCATCTCATGTCGTCTCGAAATGTTCCCCATCCACTGGCATCTATCACACTGCTGCACATATAAATAGCAATCATTAGACAAAGTGGGCCAGTACAACCCACTCTGCAATACCTTTGCCGCAGTGTGTGTTGGACCGAAGTGTCCCCCGGAAGGTGAAGAATGGCACTGTTGCAGAACTCCCTCCCACTCTTCTTGAGGCACACATCTTCTGATGATTGTGTCTGCGCACCTCTTAAAGAGCAAGGGGTCGTCCCACATGTAGAACATGACATCATGGAGGAACTTCTTCTTTTGATAGGAAGATAAATCCAGAGGCATGACTCCCGTTACCAAATAATTCACAAAATCGGCATACCATGGGAATTTAGCCTGTAACATTAAGAGCTGCTCATCGGGGAACTCCTCCTTGATTACATTTGTGTCCTATTTCTCATCCTTTTTGTACTCCAATCTGGACAAGTGGTCTGCTACCACATTCTCACAACACTTTCTATCTAGGATTTCCACATCAAACTCCTGTAATAAAAGGATCCACCGAATCAGTCTCAATTTGGCATCCTTCTTGTCGAATAGATATTTGATTGTCGCGTGGTCTGTGTAGGCTATCGCCTTGGTTCCAGTCAAGTAAGATCGGAACTTATCGAATGCAAAAACGATTGCCAGGATTTCCTTCTCAGTGGTGGTGTAGTTTTGCTGGGCATTGTCTAATGTTCTGCTCGCATAGTAAATGGCTCTGAACAACTTATCTCTTTAGAATCTCAAAGTCACTGGCATCGCACATCAGCTCAAACGGTTGACTCCAATCCGGAACTACAAGAATTGGTGTTGTCACCAAAGCCTTCTTTAGAATCTCAAATGCCTACAAACAATCATCAGAAAAATTGAAACCAGTATCTTTTTCTAATAACCGATTCAAAGCTTTACTGATTAAGGAAAGTCACAAATGAACCTTCTATAGAATTTGGCGTGCCCCAAGAAGCTTCTGACGGCCTTCTCATTTGTTGGAGGTGGGAGTTTTTCAATTGCTACAATCTTCGCTCTGTCCACTTCTAAACCTGTAGAAAAAAATCGGTGGCCTAAAACAATGCCATCTCGTACCATAAAATGGCACTTCTCCCAATCCAAAACAAGGTTAGTATCCTCGTATCTCTGTAAAACTAGAGAAAGATTGTCAAGACAATGATCAAAGGAATCCCCATACACAGAAAAATAATCCATGAATACCTCCATTATTTTATGAATAAAATCATGAAATATAGCCATCATACATCGCTAAAAAGTCGTAGGTGCATTACATAGTTCGAATGGCATTCTGCGAAATGTAAACGTACCGTAGGGACATGTAAATGTCATCTTCTCTTGGTCTTTCGGTGCAGTCATGATTGGATTCATGTTATTTTCTCCAAGGAATACGTATTTGAGATGCTCGGGCAATAGCTTGAGTTCTGGGTTCGAAATGGGCTCTTCAGGCTCATGCATGGGCTGCTTGTGCTCAGATGCAAGGGCCGTGCATTCTTCAGTGGTTGCATCCTTCTCTTCGGCATCACGCATGGGCTGTCCGTGCTCAGACGCATGGGCCGTGCGTTCTTCAGGGTGTTCATTGTTTTCTTCGGCCTCACGCATGACCTGCCCATGCTCAGATGCACGGGCCATGCGTTCTTCAGGTTTTTCTTTTGTTGCTTCGGCTATGTGCACGACCAGAGCGTGCTCCAAAGCACAGGTTGTGCGCCCCTGCAGAACTGACTCCCGCACATTTTTCTTCGTGTGTGTTCCTCTCGCGCTTCTCGATAGCTCTTGCATATTATTTAAAGCAAAAACATAGTCATACAAGTCTTGATTATCGAAATCAAGCATCATACTTGACGTCGAACATGAATGTGTCAAACCAAACTGTAAATCATCTTTAGACAATGTATGATCTACGTATTCATTAATGCAAAACTCAACTACGCCTATGAAACTATAGTTCTCAACACCAATATGAAATTGTAGTGCCTTATAGAGAGAAAATAAAACATGATCATCATTAACCCATAATGTGAGTTCTCCCTTTTTCACATCTATCAAGCCCTTCCCGGTAGCCAGGAATAGACGTCCAAGTATCAAAGGGATGTCTCTGTCCTCGTCCTTATCCAGCACCAAAAAAGCCACAGGGAATATGAATTTATCAACTTTGACAAGCACATCCTCGATGATTCCCTTCAGATAAGTGAGTGATCAATCCGCAAGTTGTAAGGTGATCGTAGACGCGTCTTCACCTCTCCCAATCCAACTTGCCTGAAAATGGACAAGGGCATCAAGTTAATACTTGCTCCTAAATCACAAAGTGCTTTATTAAAGAAAACATCACCAATAGTACAAGGGATAGTGAAACTTCCCGGATCTTTAAGTTTCTGTGGTAATTTTCTCTAGATTATTGCACTGCACTCCTCTGTCAGATTGACTGTTTCGAAACCAGTCATCTTTCTTTACTTTGACATAACATCCTTTAAGAATTTAGCGTAATTTGGGCATCTGCTCCAATGCATCTGCAAAAGGTATGTTAATATGCAGTTTTTTAAATATATCCAAGAATTTTGCAAATTGCGAATCTAACTTTTTCTTTTGTAATCGTTGGGGAAAAGGAAGGGGAGTAGTAAGTTTAGAAAAATCAGGGTTAGATGAAGATTTAAGCTTCTCAGACCCTTTTTGTTCAGCAATATGGTCCTCAACTCCTTCATCGGCCTCAACATCGCCATTTTCTTCAATTTCCGCGTCTCCTGGAACGACAGCCGCTGTCCTTGTAGGACGCAGGGGCGCATCACTATTTTCAGATATTTTCGGCCCCTCGTATTCTGTTCCACTCCTCAGACAAATGGCTTCACACTGCTCCTTTGGATTAACCTAAGTGTTGCTCGGAAACTGGCTTTTCTGATGCTGCCCACCAACAATCGTACCTAATTGGCCAATTAGGGTTTCAAGATTTTTCCTTTGGGGCCCCATGGTGTTGGCCAATTGAGTGACATGATTTTCAATTTTATCTAGCTTCTCCTCATCCTTATTAAATCGGTTCCTCGTCTCATTCATGAACGAGGTGAAGATGTCCTCCATAGATGGCTTAGGCTCAATATTAATAACACCATTTGTCACATTAAACCCCGGTGGTGGTTGCATCACATTCTTTGTATTTGCATAGGAGAAGTTTTCATGATTCCTTAAATCCGGGTGGTAATGAATAGGAGTCTGATTATTCCGGTAATTGTTGAAATTCTGGTTATTGGCATAATTTGCTTCCCCCACGGGATCTAGAGGAACTCCCCCATTACTTGCACCCGCGTTTCCATCAGTCCCCTTAGTCAATACACTCAACTAATTTGTCAAGGCAGTCATCTGAGCTGTCAATGCCTTAATTGGGTCCGAATCAGTGACTTCGGCTACCCTTTTCATATTAGTCCTCTCGGAGGGCCACTGATAGCTATTTATTGCCATCTCTTCTAATAAGTTGAATGCATCTTGTGGAAATTTAGCCAGTAACGCACCTCCTGTTGTGGCATCCACAAACGATCTAGTCTGTCCCATCAACCCGTTATAAAAGAAGCAAAGTTGCGGATCCTCTGGAAATCCGTGTTGCGGGCACGCCCTCAATAAATCCCTGAATCTCTCCCAGGCCTCATACAGTAGCTCAGAATCAAACTGCCTGAACTGCGTGATCTCACTTTTGAGCTGTAGTGTCATACTTGGTGGGAAGTATTTAAACAAGAATTTCTGACTTAGCTCGTCCCTAGTGTTCACACTCTCCTGAGTTAGTGTGCCTAGCCAGTTTCTAGCCTTATCCCTAAAAGAGAAAGGGAATAGGCGCAAATTTATAGCATCATCAGTCACCCCATTCATCTTGATTGTGTTGCAAATCTGCATGAAGTTCGCAAGGTGATAATTGTGATCCTCAGACGGAAAACCCCCAAACTAATTATGTTGCACCATCGAGATCAGTGCTGGCTTCAACTCAAAATTATTCGCATTAATTGGGACATTAACAATTCCACCATAGTTACGATTTGTCTGTGGGTAAAAGTAATCGCTAATCGCTTGCTGTTGGACTGCCAGAACATCTGATACTGGTAACTCATTAATGACCCTGTTGGCCCCATTGTTACCTCCGTTGTTGACTCCGTTATTACCCCCGTCGTTCTCTTACACGTCCTCCATAACCTGATCTTGCTGTTTTTCTGCCCGTTTAGTAGCCGCACTAATTCGCCTAGCAAAAGCCTCAACCTCCGGTATGAATGGTGCTAATTCTCTTTGGTTCAAGTGAGTGTTCATGCACTACCTGAACCAACTAAAGAAAACAAGTTGTTGGGAAATTTATTGTTTAGATTTTGATGAATGCCATGTAAAACTTAGAATAGGAAGTTGGCACCCCAATTTTTGTTGTAAAGCGCATTGTAATAAATAAATTTGGTCAAAAATTTGAGTTAAGTCGGCTATGCCCAAACATGCAAGAAGACAATGGAGACTAGAAGGAAGACTCATTGCAAGACAGTGAGTATGGCAAAGAAGAGAAGACGGGAACTCTCTTGAAGGAGCGGTGAGATGCGGTGAGTGAAGTATCGATCAAGTCAACTCAAGAAAAACCAAGTCTCAAGTTGAGGTGTCGGAAGAGTCATCCAATGATTGGAAGCTGACTCTAAGTCACCTGGGGAAAGCAAGGAAATGCAGTCAAGTCGAGATAACTGAAAAAGATCCGTTGCACAGAAATCAAGAGAATTACTTAAACAAGTAATATCTCCATGATACCTTTCTCAAAGTGCTCAGTCCCAGAAGCGTGCAAAAGGAATAAACCAATGGGAAGCACTACACCGTTTCAGAACTCTGAAAAGGTGAAGAACAATTCATACGAGGAAGTGGCAATTCCAAGGACTGCAACAAGACAAGCCAACGACCACAAGTGACTTTCAAAAATTAAGCCTATCTCTTCAACGGGCAGATTTTTAAAAGATCACTATAAAAGGCTGAGGAATGACTCTGAGAGAAGATGACCAGAACCACAAACATTCAAGCATTTATTAGAACTGTACCCTGAAATATTCTCAAGTCATTAAACGCTCAATCCTCAAGCCTACACTACGAAGAACATCAATCCAACACTCACCTGTGAAGGAAAGATAACTTCAATTAGTTGAAGAGGAAATTACTGAAGAATCAAGGGGTCTACATTCCACGAAGGATTGTAGGAAGGTTCATGGTCGAACCAAGTCTTGAGCTTTTGGAGGGCTTCGTGATCAAATCCAAAGAGCTTGAGCAAGTGGGCTGTAGTAGCAAAGCGCTGCCCTGTGAAAGAAAGGCCGAGTCGTCACGAGAAGCCCGGTGAGTGATCAAGGCGTCTCATCGAGTCCCAAAGGATCAAGTCATTTGTGTGATCAAGACTTGTATCTGGACTGTTACCACTTTGTATCTTGATCAATACCTAGTGGATTCCTCCGGGAGTTGGAGAAGAGAGGAGTAGAAGAATTACCCCATCTTGAACCTCTATAAAAATCTTATTGTGTCATTTACATTTCAGCACTTTAATTCTTGCATCATATTTGTTTAATTCTGCTGACATATTTTCTATCCATTAGATAACCTTTAAGTACTAAATCAAGCTCTAAATCTCTACTTAACCAAACTTAAAGGTGTTAAGTCTTCCATTTGAAAACAAACCATAGTTGAGTTAATTTAGACTTAACATGAGTTATTCCATCAACGGCTCGGTTGAGTCCGTTGAGAGACTAACTCTCTTGATTAACTAAATTGGTGTCCACCAAGGACACAGCTGTGTAGTATCAACTCTGAATTTTTAAAAGGACTAAATCAAACAATTTGGTAAGGTTTATTCAACCCCCCCTTCTAAACCATACACTTACACCCCTTGGGACCTACAAGTGGTATCAGAGCGGTTGGTTCATTGAGCCTTCCGCATTTAGTTCTTGAACTAGATCTCCAAATATTTCAAAGTCGCTTTAGTACTTAAACTTTCAAAACTCTTTTTATCATTAAAATTGGTTATCATGTAAGTAAATTTGACACGCATCCCTATGTTCACAATTGAAGAATTTGATGATTGGAAAATTCATATGCATGCTCATCTATCAAAGCATTACATGATGAGATGTGGATAGTGATAGAGGATGGGCCATCGCAAATCTTAAAGGTGAACATTTTGTAAGAAGAGCTGCGGTGAAGGTGAAGAGGATGTTGCTCCCGGACCGGCCATGGTTGAAAAACCACGAACCGAATGGACAAATGATGACGAGAAAAAGATACAACCTGGACAATGTAGCCAAGGACATCCTTTACAAAACCTTGGACAAAGCCATGTTCAATAAAGTCAAATCATGCAAAACGGCTAAAGAAATTGGGACAAGCTAACATTGATTTGTGAAGGCTCGGAGCAAATCAAAGAAAACAAATTATCGGTGGTATGTCACATAAATTTGAGAACTTTAAAATGATCTCGGGAGAAAACCTGGATCAAGCTGGGCGCTTCGGTTCACGAAATCACCAACGAGCTATCGCACTTGGAAAGGAATATACACACGAAGAAATGTGTATGAAGATCCTAAAAAGTCTTCGGTGAATGGGAAATGAAAGTCATGGCACTAAGACATTCCATGGACCTATCAAAGACATCCAACCATTAACTATTCTCGGACCTCAAAGCCTACGAGAGTTTGCCGAGAAGAAAAGAGACGAGGAAGAGGCAGTTGTACCCAAAACAATTTGCTCTAATTGTTAAAGATGGGAAGAGAGCCGAGGTCAAAGAAGTCATTGACCGGAAGAAATAGCCCTACTAGTAAAAAGGTTCAACAAGTTCTTCAATAAGAACTACAAGAGAGGCAAGGGAGAATCCTCCGAGAAGACACTCGGCTCCTCCAAATCAAGGGAAGATAGGCCAACCAAGAGAACAGATCATCAAAAAGCTGAATATCAAAGGGCGACAATCCAAGAATGGAAAGAACCGATCATAAGGTTGAATATCTATCTTTGGAACCGTAGGCAACCAGGTCGCTATGCCATTGATTGCCCATATCCTGTAGTCAACAAATACATGAATGAAGAAGAAAGAAAGGTCTTGAGGAGAAAGAAGACAAGAAAAGAAAAATGCAATGTTGGTGCGAGAAAATGCAGAGTCAAAAGACTGGTGATTCGAGAGCAAAGCGGTGTGGCCGACTACTCAAGTGACTCGAAGAAGAAGCCCGATCCGTTTGATGGCCAAGGAACAAGATCAACCTCGACCAAGAAGATGAGGTAAACTCCAACTCATCAAACTTAGATTCTAGTGATAGTGATGTGACACACACACCTCATCACCCACTCGATCTTTATGACTCATTAGGCAAAATGATGAAAGATTTTGAACACATTAAATCCTCACACACACTACTAAATGAGGAAAACGGCCTACTAAGAGCCAAAACTCACGGTGACTAAGGAGCCGAGTACTTTAAGTCAAATAGTCGATGAGAATGAAAGTTTAAAAGGCTGAAAAAGCCAAGCTAATAAGCGTAAATTGCTTTGCCCGTAGAAAAGAGGAGAATGACCTCAAAAACATTATGGCCTCATTCACTAAGGCATCTAAATCATTGGATGATCTTATTATGAGTCAAAGAGAATGTGGAGACAAGACAGGGCTTAGATTTAACTCCTCGTGATATGTCAAACTTCGAGAGTAATTTTGGAAAAAGGATCTTCAAGCAATGAAGGGTCTAAAAATCCAAAACTCTAAATGTTGCACACACATTCACTCCAAAGCACAATTACAAGCAAAGCGGCCTTGGTTATAAAGGAAAAGGAAAAAAGCCGATTGAGTGCGGCTGAAAGGACAGTGAGAAGAGATTCACCGAGTTCCTCAAAGCAAACTCCAAACGAAAAATACTCTGTAAAGAAGAAGCGAGCTACCAAAAACCCCTGAAAATCTATAAAAGAAATACATATGATGGGAATGGTAGAAAATATCCAAGCCAGTGATTGGAATGATGTGAACTATCAAAGATAGACTTATGGAATATAAGCCCAAATGGCAAAGGCCAGAACTCAAAGAAAGGCCATTCCAAAAGTATAAGAGCTTTCATCAAAGACACACATATGCACCTAGGCACTACACTCAAAGACACCACAATTACCCAAAGAAGGCGATTGCCAAAACACATATGCAGCATAGACAAAAAGAGACAATTTGTATGAACCTAGAATCCCCAAGCAATTTGCCAAGATTAATTATGATTATGGCACGATAGATGGAAACCCTTAGAGTCAAATCATTTGGCTATAAGTTGGTTGGATCATCTTACAATTCTAACCCCTCGGGACCCGGACAAGTATGGGTACCTAAAACTTAATTTCCTTGATTGCGGGTTCAAGGAGCAGTGAGTGCCAAGGAACCTGGTATATGGACAGCGGTTGTTCCGGACATATGACATGAAATAAGAAAATCTGTCAAAATTCAAGGAAGTTAAAGGAGCAAAAGTCATATTTTGGAGTGAAATGAAGCTCCATCAAGAAATGGAGAAATTGGATCCATATTTGAGGATTGGATTCAACTTGCTAAGCATCGATCAACTCTGTGACAAGGGCTATAATGTTGGATTTAACATGGGTATATGCCAAATCAAGGAGGTGAATCGAATGAAGTTGTGTTGCAAGGTTGCAGATAAAAGAACATGTATGTAGTAGATTGGTCAACCGCTACACCCAAAGACTGTCTACTAGCAAAAAAACAATTTGAATCAAGTTGGTTTGTGGCACAAAAAGCTGAGTCACCTGAATTTCAAAACGATTAACAAGCTTGCCAGAAGTAGTCTTGTGGAAGGACTTCCAGACTCAGTATAGAGAAAGGAGAGTATATGTGACGCATGTCAGAAGGGAAAACAAATCAAATCATCATTCAAAGAAAAGGACATGCCCATCTTCAACAAGAATATTGCATCTGCTACATATGGATCTATTTGGCCGAGTGGAACCAGCTAGCATAAGTGGAAAGAAATACACCGTGGTAGTAGTAGATGACTACTCAAGATATACATGGACAATATTCATGTGTAAGAAGAAAGAAACTCTACGAAACTACCACGGTGATGAAGAGGATTCAAAATGAGAAGAGCAAACCATTATCAAAATAAGATCGAGACGAGAGGAACCGAGTTTGTCAATGGAATAATAACTCGATATTGTATTGAAAATGGTATTGGTCATGAACTATCTCGGCAAGGACTCCTGTGAGAATGGAGTTGCGAGAAAGAAGGAATAGAACTCTCAAAGAAGCAGCAAGGACCATGTTAGTCAAGCGGGGGCTACCAAAAAGATTTTGGGTTGAAGCAATCAACACGACTTGCTACACTCAAAACAGGATGTATGATAAAAAGACGGTGACAAAGACTCCTATGAGATTTGGTGGAAGAAAACCAAATGTTGCATATTTTAGAATATTCGGATGTAAATGCTTCATCCACAACAATGGAAAAGACAATCTAAAGGCCTTTGATGCTAAAGTGATGAAGGTATCTTCTTGGGATACTCGGTGAAAGCAAAGCCTACCGAATACTCAACAAAAGGACTATGGTTGCGGAAGAATCCATTCATGTGGTATTCGATGAGCCAAATGTAAATGGAGAAGACATTGAAGAGTCGGTGATAAAGTGAATCATCCAACCATACTGAGAAGAGTCCCTATCTTTGAAGTTGAAGTGGAATTATAAACTCGAGAAGAAGATGAGATAGTGAATCTCAAAAATAGCTGGAAAATTTGCGGCTAAGTGACTACGAGAGAGTGATCAAAGCAACACATTTTGCTAACGATTGAATCCGGCCAACTTACTTCAACTTTGATGTAAGATGGCCGAGAGACCATCTACGAGAACTTGTTATTGGGGATATAAGAGAAGGTGTCAAAACAAGATCGAACTCAACAAGAAGCTATGTTCACATGCTTTATCTCGTAAATAGAGCCCAAAGATGTGTTACAAGCATTGGATGACACACATTGGATTCAAGCTATGCAAGAAGAGTCGGTTTGAAAGAAATAAAGTATGGGAATTAGTTCAAAGACCCACCCATCAAAACGTTATTGGTACTAAATGGGTGTTGAAACAAGATGAACGAGGAAGGTTACGTGGTAAGAAACAAAGCAAGACTAGTAGCCAAAGGATATTTCAAAGAAGAAGGAATAGATTTTGATGAAACATTTGCTCTGTAGCAAGATTGGAAGCTATAAGGATGTTTCTTGCCTATGCGACTCACAAGAATTTTCTTGTATATCAGATGGATGTAAAAAGCGCATTCCTAAATGGTTTATTGAAAGAAGAAGTGTATGTTGAACAACCTCCAGGATTTAAGCAGAAGACTTTTGGAGATAAGGTATACAAACTCAAGAAAGCTCGTATGGATTGAAACAGGCACCTAGAGCATGGTATGACACGTTGTCACAATTCCTAAGCGAGAATGGATTCACAAAATGAAAAGTAGATAAAACACTTTTCTTTAGAATTCAAGACAAAAAGAGTATACTGCTTGTTCAAATATATGTGGATGACATCATTTTTGGATCCACAAACAGAGAGCTATGTGAAAAATTTTCAAACCTCATGCAAAGTAAATTTGAAATGAGCATGATGGGAGAGCTGACATTCTTCCTTGGACTCCAAGTGAAACAAGCGAAGGATGGAACCTTCATAGGTCAAACAAAATACACGAGAGATTTAATGAAGAAATTTTGTATGGAGGAGAAGTCTTCGTGAAAATACCAATGAATACATCATCAAAATGGACATGGATGCGGATGGCAAGCACAGTAGATCAAACAAGATCTGAGCACTTATTGGATCATTGCTCTATCTCACAAAGCCAAGCGGGCGGACATCACCTTTCTTTGTAGGTGTATGTGCAAGATTTCAATCTGCTCCAAAAGAGAGCCATATGACAGCAACTAAGAGAATATTGAGATACTTGAAAGGAAGCCAAGAAGTTGGCTTATGGTATCCAAAGGAAGGTGGATTCAAGCTAATTGGCTATTGATTCGACTATCTTTGGATGCGAGTTGTGAGGAAGAGCACCTCGAGGCACATGTCAAATCTTTGGGAAACATGATGATTTCTGGTTTAGCAAGAAGGAAAATTCAATAGCCACCTCTGGTGAACGAGAATAAATAGGCTGGGCATTGTTGTGCCCAAATCCTATGGATGAGACAAAGGTGAGAGACTATGAAGTTGAGGAAAAAGAAATTCCAATCATGTGTGATAACACAAGTGCAATTGCAATCACTCAAAATCTGTGTTGCACTCAAGAACAAAGCATATCGATGTCGGATATCACTTCATAAGAGATCATGTTGAAAAAAGGACATCATCTTGGAATATATCTCAAGCGATAAACAATTGGTGACATCTTCACAAAACCATTATGTGAGTCAAGATTTGAAGAACTCAAGCATGAGTTAGGGTTAATTGAGATGGTGACACTCGGAAGAATCAAAGAAAAGAAATGGAACACAAAAAGGGAAAAAAAGAGTGAACTCATAAATCACTAAGTAAATCACCAGATCGGAAAAAGACTCTACCAAGTCAGCTAACAGCTGAGTCACAAAGAGAACTGTGAGAAGAAGAGTTAAACCAGCTAAGGGTAAAAGCTGAGTCATTTATGAGCAAAGTGACAAAAACGCAGTCGTTTTGACTAAGCGGGAATATTTTTAAGAATTACGTCAAAGCATAATTATGACGTGTACAGGCAAAAGCCGCACACCAAGCTTATGATTGGATATAAATCTTTGCCGCATTAAATACGAGACATTAAATGCTAAATCGGCGTGCAAAATCTAAGCCGTTGATTTCGATCACATTTCAAAAATCACCCGCACGTCCTTTCATAAACCATACTTAAACTTTCCTTCTTCTCTCTCTCTCATATTACCAAAACCGTTCATTTCTTTCAGAAGCAAAGGCAAAATTCTCTCAAAACCCTATATATCTTCAAATCAACCTCTAAGTTTTCTTCGGTGAAATCCTGAAAAATGGCACCAACCTATGATTTTGTCAAGTTAGGAAAGCAAATCCACACCGGGTCTACTGTGGATTTCGACGGCATGGTGAAACAGGGGTCCGACGACACCTTAGTTAAGAAAATTGCTGAGAAATTGGAAACGTCTGGGCTAAAATCGTTTCTGATGATGGAATATACGATGACCTATGTGGAGGAGGTCGCACAGTTCTACGTGAACGCCGAGACTCACGATGAAGGGATAAAGTCATCATTCACGGTAAGAAGTTCACCATCTCTGCCAAGGATTTGGTGAACACCGCTCACTACCGATGGAAGGAGCATCGAAATCAACGATCTTTGATGTAAACCTAGCTTCTTTGCTTGGAAGGAAATAGCCAAGCCCGACTATCTTTGATAAAATAGTTTACACAGCAGAAACAAGAGTCATTTCTTGAAGGAGGATTACCACAAAGCTGTTGGACATAGTTGCCAAATGCATAGACATCAAATTTGGCGGCTTTGACCAATCAAAAGCAAAATTGATCGTGAATGGCTGCGATCATTGAAGAAAAGAAAATAAAATGGGTTGAGTTTGTCTACAAATGCAGACTACTGCTAGAATGTAGGGAACAAATCCTTCAAGGAAGATGGTGCATTTGGAGGATCCCTAGGATATGGCCACAGTGATTGACGGTGATGGAGGTGAAAGGAGTCCCTCTTAGACATGGAAAGGCGTTCCATGTAAACAAGAGGATGTTCGAGATCAAACCTCTCAGGCGCACGAAGAGAGCCCACGCCAAAGAGAGCGACACGAGTGAGGGGGAATCGAGTTGACCTCGAAGATCTGTTGCTTCCTCTCCACCAAAGAAGAAAGGCGCCCCTGCGCTGCTAAGAAGATCGATGCTCATGCAAAGAAAGAAAAACAAACATGCTCCCGCCCTGCAGTCGAGTCACTGCCCCCAGCCGTGTCTCCCGCCCAAAGAAGCGGTCGAGAAGGACTCTCAAATACCTTCTCCGATCGTCAAAAAGAGGAGAATCGATAAGCCAAGACGGCGGCTCCTCGGAAGAAAACACCAAAGATCGGCCCCGCCGCCCCGGACTCGAAGAAACTCTCTCGAACAGAAATTCCTCGGGTACAAACTAGGAGACGAAGAAGAATCATCAAGCACTCCGAGCTTGAGAAACCCATTGAGTCACCACTCACCGAGCAGATCACAGGAGCTGGCTGGAGAAGTAGAGTCCCCGGATATAATTGATGAAACAACTAAGTCTGCTTTGTCAAGGCGATCAGCAGAGGCAAATGAAAAACACTGATTTGTAGTCCGCGGTGAGACACAAGAAAGAAGCGATAGAGCGATAGTGATGTGATGATCCTATCCCCACTTTACCCGGACATCCAAAATCGTCTGCATGAGAGTGGAGGAAGTGGAAATTGAGTCGATCAAGGAACAGTTCCAATGGCCACGAATTTATAGAAGAGGAAGAGGAAGCTGCGAACTTCCTTGGAGTGACCACTTTGTGGTCCAAGCACTAGACGAAGAAAGCGCACGGATATCTTGCAGATCTTCAAGGACAAGGAGAAGGAAAAAAGACAGCGAGAGGAAGCCGAGGCACGTGAGAAGGCCAACATCCGCCCTATCACCGCACCACGTAACACACACATCATCTCCTTGATGTCATATCGCTTGATGATGAGGATTCGGACTCTGTTGCGCACGAGAAAAGTTGCAAATGCAGCAAGCAATGCACAAATCGAGAATCCTTCACGAGAAAAAGATTGATGGAGGACCAGGAGAGTCCTCCAAAACACGGTGAAATTGATCCAATGGGAGTGGTTAAGCAAATCGCCACCGTTGTTCTTGCCACCACTTCCCCACTCACTCGGAAGAAGGAATTAAGGGAAATGGCAATGGCGAGTTAGTGGGGACCCTGGTTGAGCCAACCCCTAATGAAGGTGTCTTACCACCGCCCCAACTACTGAACACTCAAGAGAAATGGCCCGGGAGTTTGGAGACGAGTGACCCCATTCCAAGTCACTCGGTGCGTGCGCCCGGTGAGGGGAAACTCCCTCCACCTGCGGCAAGGTCGGAGAATCTTTGCGAGATGACTCCACGACGAATCTAGGAGGCGAAGTGGAGAAGGAACAACCACAAAGTACACAACAAGTTGTCATCAACGAAGCTCGAGGCAGATTGAGATTGTCTCGGTGAGGTGCCAACCGCTCGAAGGCTAATGACGCCGCTGCGATGCGATCGAGGCGAGGAAGGAACATCCCCGGAAGTTAACACTGGCGATGAAAGTGCAATCCATGGGGTTGAGACTCCAATGGATGCCACCACGAAGACCCTAAGACAGTGGTGACACTTTGTCGAAAGGGAGGTCCAAGCCTCACCTGCAGCTTGATTGACTGTAGGAGGTAATGAAGGCCCACGGGAGGTTGAGACTTCGGGGTAAAGAAGTCTGAAGTAGAGAACATCCCTCCTACTATCATTGATCCATCGAAAAAGGAGATAAGCGCGCTTCATGATTCCCAGGATAATCGATGTCACCTTTTTGGGATCAAAAGGCGACGAAGAAGTCGAGTCATCCCCCGTGACAAATCCAAAAGACTCGGTGCGGATGTTCCCGGCCACGACGCAAGTCGATCTCAAGACTACTCGTCAAACTTTCAACTTTGATGATGAGCCACCAATGGAAATCTCATCATCGTCCGATGACGCTCGATAAGGACGAGGACATCCACTCAATTGGAGAAACCAATCGAGACCAACGGTTGTTGAAACAGTGAGGCTCGGCAAGTCGGGTCCACTTCACAAAAGACCCCGGTGAAACAGAGTCCACCGCACAGGCTCCTCAAGCTGCAGCGAGGTTCGACTCAAAAGGAACTTCACGCGCACCTCTCTTCATTGAACAAATCCCAAGAGCCGTGATGATTCCTTTGTAGAATCATTTCCTTTCTCCCTGGAGGTACCCGACCTCCCGAAGAGTCGAGAACGAGCTCGCACGCTTCCGCACCAGCTCCTATCATTCCATCGGTACCATCGTTCGGTGACTATGACTTTGACGCCGCATGGCGTGGTGAAACGGAAGAAACATTGAAGTTCGGGAGGTGTTCAAGGCATTATTTGCTGAAATTGAACGGATGGAGAGGCACCAGGCCTCTATGGACATGCGATGGACAACAGAGATGCCAACCTCACTCGCCGACTTGAGAGGCATAATGATCAAGATCGGGAATGGTGGCAACAAAGATCAAACAATGCGTGTGGAACAGGTTAGATACTTCAGGACATTGTTTAACAAGCTTGGTATGGAGAGCCGAGAATCCGATGCAAAAACAAAATTGAGAGAACACATTGAGCACATGCATGAAGCTCACACTTTGCCGAAATAAATTTGCTGCGTGAGAAAAATAAGAGTGATCTACAGCGTATGGAAGAAAACATGAATAGAAAATTCAGCCTTCTCATGGCTGAGATGAAGCTAATTTCAGCAGAGTCCAACGCTACTCGATCCGAATTTCGTGCCGCATACACCGCAGCAGACTCGAGGTAGAACTCGGCTATCGCAGGAGCTCGACTTCCTACTTGCCAAGTATGTTTCAGGTGTTCCTCTCTCCTTTGATGATGCCAAAAAGGGGAAGAGGAATACTTTAAAGCGCCAAAGAGATCCGAAGGTTGAAAAGGAGGAAGCGGCATTTGTAAAGGGAAAAAAGTGAGGAAGTGTCAAAACAAAAGAAAGGAAAGTCCGTTGGGGAAGGATCGAAAGATGTGACCTTGATGATTGCACAAACCCCAACAAGGTCTTGTCACGGTGACATTATCGCAACAAACTCCCGGTGACTCTGCCACTCCAACACTCTGTTATATCTATGGTGAAAAGAGAAAAACAATTGAAGCGGGGATGGAGGAAGTGGAAGGAAGAATGGATGCCCGAGTTATGAATATCTTGAAACAACATGGAGGCATTCCGGTGAAGCAGAGACACTTATGCCATCTCGGATGTGGGACCGAGCCACGATCGATTGATGAATTTAAAACGCCGCATCCGAAGGATACTTTGCAAAAATGTCTATGGCTCAAGCTTGGGACTTATCTTGGGAAAAGGGTCTCACGTTATGTGAAGAAGGCGACGAGCGGACAGACTACGGCGATCACTCTCTGCTGGTCACTCCATTGGTCACTCATTTGGAAAGAAGAAGACCCCAAAGACAATACACGCCCAGGTAGAGGAAGAAGCGATGGTGGAGGAAGAGGTTTCAGGACTCCAGGTCTCGCCCAAAAACATTGAGCACGTAGATCCAAGAAAGAAATGAGGGATCTACTAGGCTGGTCTTGACCAAGTTGCCAATTTGCAAGTGGCTAAAAGTAATGCTGAGTATGCGAAAAGAATAGAAGAAGAAAATAAGAGACAAACTCAGCTATGGGAGGAAAGACAAGAGAGATTAAGAAGAGATGAAGCTGCCCGGAAGGCATATGAAAAGAAGAAGAAGAAAGCGGGTGACGATGAGAAAAAAAGAAGAAGAAGCGAGAAGATGTTGAACAAGATGAAAGAAGGAGACAATGAAGGAGATGAAGTGTTGTCATCCACCCCTTCATGTATTTTACTATGTAAATACATACTATGTAAGTCTTCGCAATAAAGCTATAAATGTTTTTTGTGTAGACAAATGTTTGCTCGATACACACCTTGATTGTGTAAAAGAACAAGAATGTTATGATCAATAAAAGGATTGATGCTACACATACAT
Source organism: Rehmannia glutinosa (assembly GCA_016081115.2). Classification (NCBI taxonomy): domain Eukaryota; kingdom Viridiplantae; phylum Streptophyta; class Magnoliopsida; order Lamiales; family Orobanchaceae; genus Rehmannia; species Rehmannia glutinosa. The sequence goes on from CM071934.1 coordinate 80,731,386, forward strand.
TCTATGTGAATACACTATCGTATGTATCTTTGCTATTTACATTTTTGAATGTTTTAAGTTTTGGCATCATCAAAAAGGGGGAAATTGTTGGGAAATTTATTGTTTAGATTTTGATGAATGCCATGTAAAACTTAAAATAGGAAGTTGGCACCCCAATTTTGTTGTAAAAAATCGCATTGTAATAACTAGGGCTGGTCAAGCCGAGTTAAGTCGCCTATGCCCAAACATGCAAGAAGACAATGGAGACTAGAAGGAAGACTTGTTGCAAGACAGTGAGTATGGCAAAGAAGAGAAGATGGGAACTCTATTGAAGGAGCGGTGAGATGCGGTGAGTGGAGTATCATCAAGTCAACTCAAGAAAAGCCAAGTCTCAAGTTGAGGGTGTGAAGAGTCATCCAATGATTGGAAGCTGACTCTAAGTCACCTGGGGAAAGCAAGAAAATGCAGTGAAGTCGAGATAACTGAAAAAGATCCGTTGTACAGAAATCAAGAGAATTACTTAAACAAGTAATATCTCCACGATACCTTTCTCGAAGTGCTCAGTCCCAGAAGCGTGCAAAAGGAATAAACCAATGGGAAGCACTACACCGTGTCAGAACTCTGAAAAGGTGAAGAACAATTCATACGAGGAAGTGGCAATTCCAAGGACTGCAACAAGACAAGCCAACGACCACAAGTGACTTTCAAAAATTAAGCCTATCTCTTCAACGGGCAGATTTTTGAAAGATCGCTATAAAAGGCTGAGGAATGACTCTGAGAGAAGATGACCAGAACCACAAACATTCAAGCATTTATTAGAACTGTAACTTGAAATATTCTCAAGTCATTAAACGTTGAATCCTCAAGCCTACACTACGAAGAACATCAATACAACACTCACCTGTGAAGGAAAGATAACTTCAATTAGTTGAAGAGGAAATTACTGAAGAATCAAGGGGTCTACATTCCACGAAGGATTGTAGGAAGGTTCAAGGTCGAACCAAGTCTTGAGCTTTTGGAGGGCTTCGTGATCAAATCCAAAGAGCTTGAGCAAGTGGGGTGTAGTAGCAAGGCAAATGCCTATGAAGAAGCCGAGTCGCACGAGAAGCCGGTGAGTGATCAAGGCGTCTCGGATCGAGTCCCAAAGGATCAAGTCGGTTGTGTGATCAAGACTTGTATCCGGACTATTACCACTTTTTATCTTGTTCAATACCTAGTGGATTCCTCCGGGAGTTGGAGAAGAGAGGAGTAGAAGAATTACCCCATCTTGAACCTCTATAAAAATCTTATTGTGTCATTTACATTTCAAAGACTTTAATTCTTGCATCATATTTGTTTAATTTCACGACATATTTGCTATCCATTAGATAACCTCTAAGTACTAAATCAAGCTCTAAATCTCTACTTAACCAAACTTAAAGGTGTTAAGTCTTCCGCTGAAAAACAAACCACGAGTTGAGTTAATTTAGACTTAACGGTGAGTTATTCCATCAACGGCTCGATTGAGTCCGTTGAGAGACTAACTCTCTTGATTAACTAAATTGGTCTGTCCACCAAGGACACAGCTGTGTAGTATCAACTCTTAATTTTTAAAAGGACTAAATCAAAAAATTTGGTAAGGTTTATTCAACCCCCCCTTCTAAACCTTACACTTACACCCCTTGGGACCTACACAAGTCAAACCCAGTAGGAGTAAAATTAAACAACAAATAAAAAGAAATAAAAATGTCTAAATTAAAATTAATTCTATTTATCGCAATATTAGTACTAAAAATTTGATTAGTGCCCCGGCAACGGCGCCAAAAACTTGTTCGCCTTATTTTTAGCTTCACCGCAAGTGTACGGTGTAGTTTATAGAATAGGGTTAGCAAGGTCGAATCCATAGAGACTAATAAATTAATATACTAAGTATTGGGATTGTAATAGTCTTATTTTATCCAGACGATCGAAATTGAGTGATTGGTTTTGTTAATGCAATACAAGAATTTATCCTAAAAAGACAAAGTAAAGATTGATTGAAATATCAAGGAGATGAATTGATTCCAGGGCTATTGTTTCAGTTAATATCCCCTTTTATTATCAGATTAATCACAAGCAAAGTTATTATTATTCTTCCCTATAAGACAATCACGAAAAGTATTTTGCCCTCTCTCTCGAGATGTATGTAAAAACGTTGATTGGATTATCTATGCTAGCATCTCTACTCAACAAGAGATATCCAACTCCCGGAAGCACAAAAGATTATAAATCCTCACAAATATTCACAGACTTCTCAATCTTGAAAATATACATGTCAAGTTCTAACAGATCTAGTATTGAAACTCATCTCTCGAATTATGAATAAATACATCAAAACCAGTTAAACCAAAGGCCTTTTGATAAACAAGAATTAAAACAAAGTACTTGAATAGGGTTTGAAAACAATAACTTCAATTGCAATTAATCATCAAACTAAAGTATCCATTAACCTAATCCCAAACCCGGGAATCATAAGATATTTAGCCAGACATGGGAAATAAATAATTCATAGACAAGTTATTTAAATTTATATCTAACTAATAGAAAGTAAATGATACGATGGAATGAGAAAACTCAGGGATATCGATGATCTCTCGATCTATCTTCAATCCTTAAATGCGTGGTTGTGACCTCGATCAATCTCTCCAATCCTCCGGTAGAAGGGTGCTCTTTTCGCTGCTTTCTTTGGAAAAAATCAGTTTGCCCTCGTTTGTGGCCGCCTCGTCTCTATTTATACTCCGTTTAGGTTAAAACTCAATTAGAACTGTCAAATCCTATTTTTCCCGCACAGACGCATTGGCCGTGCGCCTCCAGCCCGTGCGGGGTGCCGTAGGAACATCCACTCACTAAAGGGATGCACGGGTCATGTGCTCAACGCACGACCAGCCCGTGCGGGGTGCTGTGGGTTGAGTCTTCAGTCTGGATAACTCATGGGTCGTGCTATGGATGCACGCCCTGCCCGTGCGCACCTGCTGGAGCTGATATGTGTTTGTTTCTTTTCGTTTCTCGGCCAGTTCGTTTGAATTCTTCTCGATTCAACTCCAAACATCGTATGTTACTTCAAGTATTGGTGATCTTTATAATGCTACGAATATCAATTAATTCCTATAAAACGAGCAAAGGGTAATACCTTTTCCACTTTACAAAAATAAAGCCCTTTTCACTCAAGTTATGCATGCATAACAACTAATTATAACTACAATTAAGCCTAAAATACATGCAAAACACATACCAATCAACATCAGTGGAAAGAAATACACCTTAGTGGTGGTGGATGATAATTCAAGATATACATTGACTATCTTCATGTGTAAAAGGAAGGAAACATTGTAGAAATTGCCTCAGCTAATGAGAAAAGTTCAAAAGGAGAAGAGTCAAACCATTATAAACATAAGATCTGACAGAGGAACTAAGTTTGTCAATGGGATTATAACTCAGTATTGTGTTGAAAATGGTATTGCTCATGAGTTATCAGCTGCAAGGACTCTACAGTAGAATGGAGTAGCTAAAAGAAGAAACAGAACTCTTAAGTAATCTGCTAGGACAATGTTAGCTGAAGTTGGGTTGCCTAAGAGATTTTGGGCTGAAGCTGTCAATACTGCCTGCTACACTCAAAATAGGTGTATAACCAACAGGCAATTGACTAAAAATCGCTATGAAATCTGGATAGGGGAAAAGCCAAATGTTGGACATTTCAAGATCTTTGGATGTAAGTGCTTCATCCACAACAATGGCCAGGAAAATTTAAAAGCTTTTGATGCTAAAGCTGATGAAGGTATCTTTTTGGGATACTCAGCTGAAAGTAAATCTTATAGAGTGTTAAACAAGAGGACCATGGTCACATAAGAGTCTATCCATGTGGTGTTTGATGAGCCAAATGTAAATTGAGAAGACATAGATGAGTTAGTTGAGAAGCAGAATCCACCAACTATGCAGAAGAGTCCCTATGTTGATGCAAACGTGACATCACTCAATCCTGAAGAATATGATATTGTTAAATCTGAGAGACAGTTGGAAGGTCTGCAGCTGAATGATGATGAAGAAGCTATTCAAGACAACTTAGCTGCGAGATGGCTGAATCCAGCAGACTTACTTCAACCAGATGTGAGATGGCTGAGAGACCATCCACCTGAGCTGATCATTGGAAATGTTGGAGATGGAGTAAGAACCAGATCTAGAGCTCAACATGAAGCCATGTTTACTTGTTTCATTTCCTAGATAGAGCCTAAAGATGTGTCTCAAGCATTGGATGACACACATTGGATTCAGGCTATGCAAGAAGAGCTGAATCAGTATGAAAAAACAAGGTTTGGGAATTGGTTCAATGGCCTACCCACAAAAATGTTATTGGTACTAAGTGGTTATTCAGGAACAAGATGAATTAGGAAGGATCTTTAGTAAGAAACAAAGCAAGATTGGTAGCAAAAATGTATTGCCAAGAGGAAGGGATAGATTTTGATGAAATCTTTGCTCCTGTTGCTTATGTTGAAGCAATAAGGATGTTTCTTGCTTATGTTGCATACAAGAACTTCACTGTGTATCAAATGGATGTGAAGAGTGCATTTCTAAATGGACTTTTGGAAAAAGAAGTCTATGTTGAACAACCTCAGTCCGAGTGGGCCAGGCGCCCGAAACTAGAATCCTCCAGGCGAAAGGAAAATTCTAAGTTCCCCAATTCTGGATCATCTTCGGAATCTTATAACTATCAAAAGTGAGTGACTGTTCATCGGAACACAAGGCAAAGTACGCGCTAGTACTATTGGAGACAAAGTCTACAAGCCCAAGAAAGCATTCTATGGATTGAAAAAAGCACCAAGAGCATGGTATGACACATTATCTCAATTTCTAATTGACAGTGGATTCACCAAAGGTAAAGTTGACAGAACACTCTTCAGAATTCAAGATGGGGAGAGTATGTTGCTTGTTCAAATCTATGTGGATGACATCATTTTTGGATCCACAAATAAAGAGCTGTGTGACATGTTTTCAAACCTCATGCAAGAGAATTTTGTAATAAGCATGATGGGAGAGCTGACCTTCTTCCTAAGTCTTCAAGTGAAGCAATTGAAGGATGGAACCTTCATAAGTCAAACCAAATATACCAGAGATTTGATAAGGAAATTTGGTATGGAAGAAAAGTCATCAGTAAAGATTCCCATGAACACATCAGTCAAGATGGATATGGATGCAGATGGAAAAGTTGTTGATCAAACCAGATATAGAGCCCTCATTGGATCATTGCTCTATTTAACAACAAGTAGGCCAGACATCATCTTTGTTGTAGGTGAATGTGATAGATTTCAATCTCCACCAAAAGCAAGTCACATGACTGCAGCTAAGAGAATCCTAAGGTATTTAAAGGTATGCCAAGAAGTTGGCTTATGGTATCCAAAGAATGGAGGATTCAAGCTGGTAGGCTACTTAGACTCAGACTATGCTGGATGTAGAGTGGAAAGGAAAAGTACTTAGGTACCTGTCAAATGCTTGGAAATAGATTGGTTTCTTGGTTCAACAAGAAACAAAATTCAATTGCTACATCTACAGCTGAAGCTGAGTACATAGTTGTAGGCAGTTGTTGTGCCCAAGTACTATGGATGAGGCAACAACTGAGAGACTATGATATTGAAGAAAGAGAGATTCCAATTATGTGTGATAACACAAGTGCTATTGCAATTACTCAGAACCCTATATTACATTCAAGAACAAAGCACATTGATGTCAAATATCATTTTATAAGAGATCATGTGAAAAGAATGACATCACTTTGGAATACATCTCAACTGATAAGCAGTTAGCTGACATATTCACTAAACCACTATGTGAATCAATATTTGAAGAGATTAAGAATGAGCTAGGTTTGATTGAGTTGAGTTAGGAGACTCAGAAGACTCAATCAGCAGAGGCAAAAAAGAGAAATATGAAAATCAGCAAAGTTTCACATTCCAACCTAGTGAAACAGCCAAAACGAGAAATCAGTTGTATCGAGTTAGCGGACAACTTAATGACCCTTATATGAAGAGAGAAGAAAATCTGAGTCACTTTTGAAAGATAGCTGAGTTATTTATGAGCTAAGTGACAAAACACAGTTGTTTTATATGAGCGGGAATGTTTTAGGTATTACGTCAGCGTAATTATGGTGTCAAAATAAAAGTTGCACACGTTTAACCTATGATTGGATATAAATGTTGTTGCATTGAATGCGGGGACATTAATGCAATTTCAAAGGTTTGATCATGACCGTTGATTTTGATCAAATTTTTCAAATTCAAAAAATTGTCCTCTCACGTTCTTCACTAGATGATGACAGTTGTGCAGATATAGAGATCATGCAAACTAAGTGAAGCCAGATCCCAGTTTCAACAGCTAAAATTCATTGAGGATGAAGAATACCTCCTATCCTTTTTGGGAATTGATGTACGCTCTGCACTGGATGATGACAGTTGTTGAAGCGCAAAAGCCCCACTCTTTCCCATTTACAGATGCACGTGAGCATGCTCTGGAATTAGTTGACAGTCGTGACAGTGACATAGAAGAAATCGACCCTGTTGTTGTGGCCGAGAAAGATGAGTTCCGGCAAGCTATCAAAAAATTAAAAGAGATGCACGAGCAGCGAATGCAAGAGGGTCTAGGAGAGTCTTCTCAAATCTTTTTTTTCCCTGATGTCATGGATGTGGTGCGAACCATTGCTGCTACCACATCACCTGTACACTCTAAAGAAGATAGAACCAGGCAAAACTAGCGATGAAGCTAAGGAATGTGATGAAGCGGGCACCTTAGCCAAGCCAATTCCTGTAGAAGATGTTGAGAGACTTTCCCGGATGGCTGAACACTCAACTAGAATAATAACCGAGTCTCAGGTTTTGAGTAACCCTACTGCTCAAAACTCAGCTGGTGCGGCAGTTGAAGGGGAAACTCAGGCCACCACAGCTAGGTCAGAGGATACTGTGGGAGACCAACCATCCATGGAGTTGAGACTCCTGGCCATGAAACTTCAATCCAAGGAGTTGAGACTCCAATGGATGCCATTGAAGACCCAAAGCAGCTTCATCTGCTGAAGGGACAAGTGTAGAAGACCCTGTTGCGGTTGATACTACACACAATGATGTACAAGGCCAATTAGCAGTTGAGACTGCTGAATGTAATGAAGGCCTAGAGGACGTTGAGACTTCCCTAGGTAAGAAGGTTGTTGAGGAAGAGCCTGCTCCTCATATGGAGGTTGCTGAAGAAGAAGAAGAGATCAGTGCCCTCATGATTCCTAGGAGAATATAGATACTGGATTCCTGGAATCTGATAACGAAGTCCAGTCCCATTGATGCATTTAACAAGAACATAAATGATGAGGATGCACAGGAAACACAGAGCCAAGTTAGTGATAAAGCTGCTCCGATGAAGTTTATCTTGGTTGATGGGCCACCTCCAATGGCCCCATCACACTCTAATGAAGCTGATAAGTGTGCAGAGGAACAGACGAGTCAATAGAAAGAAACAACTGATGCCAAGGAAGCTGTTAAGACAGTTGAGGATCGATCGGCTACCAAGAGCTAACACACATTTGCTCAAGATGTCGATGATCTTTGAAATATTTGGGCACATAGAGATGAGAACATATTGAAAGAAAAGGGAAAGGCTCCACAAGCTCAAGATATCTATCTTCCCTGAAGATCTTTTTGCGGAATATTTTTCGTTTGAAGCCCAAAATCCTTTTGAAGCTGAGTCAGCCGTGGAACATGCCAGATACAATGTCCAAGTTTCTCCAGAGGAAATCGGAACTCTAGCTGAGACTGTTATGGTGCTTATTGGTTTTGACTTTGATGCTGTTTAGCCTGAGGATCAGTCCGCTAAGACAGCTGACTTCTGAAAAGTCTTTAAAGACATATGTGCTGAAATTGAGAAGATGGAGCATGGCTTTGCAGCATTGGACCAAAGGCTAGACAACAGGGATGCTACCATCACTAGAGATATCTGAGCGACTGTACTGAGAATTCGAGAATGGTTTGGATAGGCCAAGGCATTGAGGCGTGAGCAGGTCACCTACTTTAAATCATTATTCGAGTAAATGGTGATCTGGAGCTCAGATAACCTCAAGTTCTAGCAAAGGCAAAGGGACCACATATTCAGGATGGATGAATCACATAGGTCTGATATGGAGTTGCTCAAGGCTCAGCACAAATCCAAAATTGCAATAATGGAGGCCAATGTTGAATAGCAGATTAAGGTGCTCCAAACAGAGATGAAGCTGATGGCAGCTGAGTCAAAGGCATTAAGGTCAGAATTCATAGAAGCATACTCCAAGAACCATGACAAGCATGATTCCACGAACAACAAGATTGATTTCTTCCTGAGTGGTATATTCCCTAACCCGGCTCTACCCCTTGGTGATGATGCCAAAAAGGAGGAAGAGAAAGAAATGAAGGAATTAAAGGAAGGACTGAGGAGTGATAATGAAGGAAGCATAGGGGAAGCAAGCAAGGGTAATGGTAGTTCTTTGAAGAAACCTCCGTTGAAAATAATGCTTGCTAAGACCCCATAACAAGGTGAAGTGACAGCCTTGATTCTCAGCAGATTGCCGAATGAGCTGACCGTAGAAGAGAAAGCTGAAATTGCAATCAAGCTGTCGATAAAGGCCATGGAAGTTGAATTCAGTAAGGTAGCTGAGAAGCACTCCGAGCTTATCAAAGATATCAAAGCAAGGTTCGAAGGGCCCCCCGCTGGATTACTAAAAGATCCCCCAGCAATAAAACCCCTATAGAAATCAGGATGCCCGATGTTAGATCTGAACCAAGATCACTAGAGGAGTTTCAAACTCTAGAAGCTGAAGGTTATTTCAAGAACATGACTCTACCACAGGCGTGGGACTTGTACTCAGAAAAAGGACTTGAATTGTGCAGATCAGCTGAGTTCCAGTAGTCACTCGACTGGAAAGGCACCAGTACAGTATACTCCTAGAGGAGGAACTGAGTCATACAGATGAATGGGAAGGTTTGGAAGTGGTGGAAGAGGTAGAGGCACTCCACGATAGCCAAGAACTAAGGATACAAGATTCATTGATCCGCATAAGAAATGGATCAATTACTGGGCTGGTTTCGATGACCTTGCTAACCTTGAAGTGGAGTGCAAGAATGAGGAGGCAAGAAGAAGACAAGAGGCTGAAAATGAAAGAGTAAATAGAGAATGGGAAGAAAGGCAGCGAAGGGAAACCGTGCTGCTAAGGGAGATTTTGAAAGAAAGAGAAGGGAAAGAGCTGAAGAAGAAGAGAGAAGAAGGACGCAGCCGACGCATTGAAGACGGCGAAAACCCCTTTCAGTGTATTTTACTCAACTGTAAATACAAGATTTGTAAGTTTCTCTTGTAATATCATGTCTATCTTGCTCTGATACCAGCTGTATTTTAGTACAATAAGAAGCTCTGATACAATAAAATAGATAGTATAGCTCAGATACAGTATATAGGGTATACTTTGTAAACAGCTTTGTAAAAGTACAAGAATGATATGATCAATAAAATTGACATATTCAACTCATACATTCTTTGTCACTGCACTGCTTATTTTATTGTATTTATTTAAGTTTTAGCATCATCAAGAAGGGAAAAATTATTAGGAAAATTTTTGTTTAGATTTTGATGATACCATGTAAAACTTAGAATAGGAAGTTGGCACCCCATTTTCCTTGTATCTACTTGTAATAGATAGGACTACATAACCTGAGTGGAGTCAGCTATGTTGAAGAATACAAGAGTCAACTGAAGATCGAAGTGATGACCCAGATATGTGTCAGCTGTGTGAAGTCAAGATGAAAGTCTCAGACTCGACTGAAGAAGAGATCCAGCTGTGAGACAGCTAAGTAAAGGATGAATAAGTGACAGTCAAGTCAATTGAGAGCCAAGTCTGCCAGTTGACAGACAATTGAGTCATTCCTAAAAGGTTGGAGTTGACTCAAGTCAAAGGGGTAAAGGCAGTTGTCAAGTCAAGTCGACTGATATTAATCCATTGCACAGAAGTCAAGGACTTTACTTATTATAGTAATACGTCTATGCTGCCATGTCTAAAAGTGCACATCCCATAAGCGTGCTAACATAATAAACCAATGGGAAGCACTATAAAAGGCTGAGGAAGCAGGTGAGAAAAGGTTACCGATTTTACAATCATTCAAGCAAGCAAACCTGCAAAAATACTCTCAAGCTTTATAAGATATTCCTCAAGCCTAAAATCGAAGGAACACGATCCAACACATTCAGTGAAGGAAAGAATACTTCATCAAGTTGCAGAGGAAACTGTTTGAAGAACAAAAGGGGTCTACTCTCCAAGGTTGAAGGAGTTGTAGTAAGGTTCAAGGTCGAACCAGAAGTCCTGAGCTCGTTGGAAGGTTGTGTGATCAATTCCAAGAGTTCGAGGGAGCTGAAGTAGCAAGACAGCCGTTTTGTGAATAAGTTGAGTCCCAAGATCAGCCAGCTGTGTGATCAAGGCTGACTCGGACTGATAACTACTTTGCAACCATATCTGTTACTTAGTGGATTCCTCCAGGAGTTGGAGAAGAGTGGATTGGAGGAATTACCCCATCCTTGAACCACTATAAAATTTGCTTGTGTCAATTTACTTACAGCACTTTACTTTCTGGCATATTATTGATATTTGCTGCTAAGTTAAAATTGCTAAACCCAACTAATAATAACATTGCTAAAAACAAGTTTAAAACATCGAGGGTGAAAAGTCTTCCGCTGAACAAAATCAAATCAACTGTAAAGTTCAGTGTTAGCTAACCCAGCTGAGTTACACTATCAACAGCTCAGTCGAGTCTATTGAGTTGGTAACTTTGCTGAAGTAAGCCAACCTAACTATCCCTTAAGGACTTAGCTTATTTGAGCAAACTTTGAAATTATTTAAAAGGACTAAAATCAAAAATTTGGTAAGGTTTATTCAACCTCCCTCCTTCTAAACCTTACAACTCACCCCTTGGGACCGGTAACACCATTGTATAACTAATTGTACATCATCTAACAGAACTATAAAAAACTAGCTTATAACTCAAGTGGTATTGCTCACCCTATGTAAAGGTGTTGACCAGGGTTCGAACCCTGTATCTTTAAATTACCCCCTCCCCTTCAACCACTACTCCCAACTTTATAAAAAAAAAGGTTTTAAAAAAAAGAACTATAAAGACAAAATGGTGTAACCACCTTCCCATAGTGATGCCCTATAATCATGAACGTGATAAAGATCGCGTTTCCATAACTGAATTATGCACCATTTTAATAGTTGAACTGTGCACCATTTAATAGCTGACTCTACACGATTTTATATCTAACAGTGAATCATTATATAACTAATTGTACATCATTGTGAGTAAACCGCAACTGAATGAAAAGTGGGAAGAATCATAAAATCAAATCCCATAAAAATCGATGGGAAAAATAATTACCAAAAGTAACTGCTTTGTTTTACAAATGAAATGACAGTTAATTGGGGGAAACTAAATAAATAAAAAAAATTCGAAAAAGAAAAAACTGAACCTTTGGATTTGTTGAATTAATGGATTGGATTAATCCACACTGCCACACGATGAGCCCCCTACCACATTTGATCCTAACCCTATATGTATATAATATGTATTTGTAGTGGATTTGTATGTTTGCATGATATATATATATATACATATGTAGTTTGTAAGTTATCGTCTGTGTGATGATGTATATAAATGTTTTATATGTGTTTGTTTTTATAATACATATATATGTGTATGTATTGAAAGTTTTACAGGTCCCAACGTTCTCAGAATAGAGTGTTGCTATAAGTGACAATAACACTTATACCAACTTGCAGCGGATAAATTGAAAACACAGAGATAAAATTTATTTACAAGTATAAAAATACTTATACACGTGCCAGCAGGGCGAAAACTTCACTAGTTGATTGTATCAATTACAGATCTCAACATGAATGACTCAACTAGTATGAAACTTATTAAAACTCCTATCTATGAATAGATCTATACTATGTAAAACAAGTCGTCCAAAAAGATAGAATATAGACTATTCAAATCTTCTATGAAAACAAACGATGGATGAAAAATCAAAGAAACAAAGACTCTCAATCTTCAAGGTGTTATACTGAAACTGCAGCAACTTTTTATTTAACATATCGATCTGTGCAGACTTTCGACTTTTGTTACTTTGTGAAGAACTTGAACTCTCTCGAGTATATTTGCTCTTTCAATTGTAATTCTGCGTGCTTGATTATGTGAGGGACGATCTCTTTATATAGGCGCTCCTTCAAGACTCTAAGTCCCTACAAAACAACGAAAGAGAGACATAATAGAACTAGGACTCATTATTACATATAAGATAAGACACTAGAATCCTTCCTTATCAATATGACCTAAAATATCTAAGAATAAGATCTTTCCATATCAACTCAATACTTGAGAGTCAAGTTTTAAAACAATTCTTTTATAAATCAACTTTCCTTATTTAATAAATCCTACTGCAAGAAATAACCAAGAAAGACAAAACACTTAAAAATAGAATTTTCGAAAATAAAGAACAGTATTAGATGATGTGTGAAAACACGGATCTAATATTCTACCCCTTTTTGCCTTTCTGGAAAGAAAATAGAAAATCAATCATAGGATTTAGAAAACAAGTAACTCCACCTTAGTTAAAAATCAGTGTAAAAGTAACTTTCTCCCGCTTAATCAAAATGGCCCTACTTCAAAGGTGTTGTTACTGATGTCAGCACACTTCCATGAACACTTAAGATATGCAAAAATAATTATTAACTCAAACATGATATCTGAAAAGAAAAAAATAAGAGTCATCAGAATACTAACTTCAAATTCAGAGTACTATTGTCAAGCAGTTCAAAAAAATAGAAAACATGAAGTGCCAGAACATCAAACCAATCTATTAGTGTTTCAAAAACAAAAATGGAAAGCAGATCGTAGTATCATTGTTTAGTTAACCACATCAGCAGAGACATCATTTATCAAATTTGTACAATTCATCCTCGAAATCAAATTCCAGGTCCATGTCATCATCAACTCCTTTGTTGGCACCACTTGAACTAGCTCCCCCTCCACTTGTGCTAGGCTCAACACTTATTCCAGCACCTTCAGCAGCTCCATCTCCCCATTTTTGTCCAGAAAGATGTGAGAGTAAGATAGTCATATGAGCATTGAATTGTTCATAGTACTGAATATGTTGCTTCACCAATGCAATTTGCTGATCAGCAAATGCAGTTTGTCCCTGCATAAAGTTCATCGCAACATATATAAGAGAAGAAGAATCAAATGCAAGGGAAGGGATATCAGGGATGTTGGAAACATTTGGTGGAACACTTGTAGGAACACCCTAAGAGCTGGCAAGAGCAGGTGAAGTAGTAGCAGGAGCAATGTCTTTAGTTTCTTCCTCCTCTCCAGGAAATTCGAGTGGCAAATCATTCTCCATGTCGCATTTGAACAATTTGTGAGAATCAGTGCTCCACATATTCAGTCGCTGGGAACTTAAAATCATATTAATCAGAGAAGGATAAGGAAGAGCATGAGACACATTTGATTCTGTAAACCCCATAACCATGTCAAAGACCAACTGCCCGAAATTTAGTGGAATCGTAGTCCCAACCTTGAATAAAACCACAACTTGTTCTTTAGCCACTGAAGTACTATGGGAAGTAGAAATCCAATTCTGAACAGATATTTTATGCAATAAAGAGTATAGAGAAGTCGGCTTAGAAAAAGGTAGTTTGGCAGGGTGGACAGGCCAGAGGTAACCTTATTAGCAGTGATAGTTCGAACCACCTCATTATAATCATCTATCAGTGCCCCTTCCTCAAAATCAGGTGTTCCAAAGAAAGTGTTAATGACACTTGGAGAAAAGTCATAAATCTATTTTCGAACATACACTTTCCAATATTTAGCTGATCTTCTATTCTTAGCAATTGATTCTAGATTGGCATAAAATTTTAATACCACATTTCTCACAAAGAGCATAGCATTGGTCACAGTACTCATTAAATTTCTCTTTTGAAACAGACGAATAATATTATTCTTTTCAAAGATATCATATTAAATCCTCTTTTCACAATTGAACTTCCGAGCATGCGATTTTTCAAATCAAAGTGGAAGCAGCCTTAGTATAAAAAGAATCAAAGAAAACTTACTTATCTCATACTCATCAGCCAGGGCAGCAGAGGACTCAAGGGATGCAGAAGAGGGAGGAGTTTCAGCTGACTCAGAAATCACAGCTGAGTCAGGTGTTGTAGTAGGGTTACCAACACTTTAAGGAACACCCTGTTCAGCTCTTTAAATCTCTGTCTCAGGTACCAAATCTGGATCAGTATTGTCATCCTTCTCATCTTCCTTTCTAGCATCGAAAACCTCGTCGCTGGAGTTGTCTGATTCTGGCCTATCCTCTAACTCAGAAAGTATACCAACTGGTGCTTTTACCAGCTCTTTGTTCCGTACTTGGCCCTGTACTTTTCTTCAGAGATTCAAAATTTCATCCCCTTCATCTGTAAAGCCCTTCTCTGAGGAACTTCTATGTCCTTTCTTACCAGACCCAGACCCAGATACAACACTTTTCTCAGATGTTGATGGGTTTTAAATCTACAATGAATCGTCAATGTGTAATTATATTATTACGGATATAAAAAACTTCCAAAATTATAACATATAAATATTGACAATAAGAAAAATTTAATATATATGTTGATGTTATGCTTTATTAAACATAATTACAATATATCATCTTCTCAAAAATTGAATTGAATTACCATAAGAGATGGACAATGAAATCCCTAATTAGAAGTAAACATTAATACAAAAATACAAAATTACTATACCATTGAACATCGAATTATTCAAGAAACAATAATATCCCAAAGCAAATATCAATAATTAAAATCTTCTAATAATATTACAACGCATATCATATAATGAGACTAATTAATTTCCTGAATTATTCTCATTAGTTCTTCTATAAAGGACTCAATTTTCAGTCATGGTCAATTATATGGTATTTCACGAGTCACATATTATAAGAATTTGGAAATATTAGTTTGTGACGACGATAAAATAAAACCAAACATACGAATAATGTTGCATATACAAACAAGTATTCAAAAATTTATAAGTTTGAAATGTAGTGATTTAACTTGATTTATTTGAAGTTTTTATTTTACATTTTCATATTCATTAACATTGTAACTCTTATATGCATGCAATTTATGTGTCTTGACGCAACACATCGCATGCATTGTACGAGTAAAATACTAGTTACTCTATCAAAAGCTTGTTCATGTTAATAAAAACCTCCTTCATAAAAGCTTTTTTTATATTTAAGTATGCATGTTAAACTCTAAATAATTGTTTTCAAATTAAATATGAAAAATACGTAATTAAAAAAATAATCAATCATAATTTACAATACATGTATTGTTGTAAGAAAACATGGGTTTTACTTTTCTCCAAATTATGAATCATAATAAAAGTTAAATGTTTTAATTTCATAATATATATGAAACCTTTTCTTCGATATAAGAGATGGAAACACACAACAACAAAGGGTGTATTTACTCTAAGTTTATTCCATAAATATGAAAAATGTACACCTATGAATTTCTCTTATTAATTTAAGAGTAAATTATGATTAAGCAACATTAACTCTCAGGTATGGAAATGAATTATTTTCCATTGTACTTTTAATTTGTCGTTCGCTATATTTATCCAATCATATCATTATTGCCAAACAATGTTTTATTTTTCATTCAAAAAGCCAAACAATATAATCTTTAATCTCAAACACATGTTTCTTGTTAGAGTTGACTTATGCGAAGACAAACTCTATTTGATGTTTGCCACTTCTCAAATTGTTGACCGATTGTACATAGTTATTTATGGTTATTTTCAGTTTTTTATTAATTAATAAATAGTGCTTGACAATTTTTGCATATAAAACTAACTCGCGAACCCATTACATTGAGTTTCTTATTTGACATGTTCTTTATAGTTTCTTTTTACAGATTTTGGAGTTACTTTTGAACTCTATTTAAGAAGGCTGAAAGTTGGAGAAAATGAAAACCCTTGAGCCTTAGCCTGAGCAAAAATTATAGAGATTCATTAAGGGAAAGTGCAGAAAATAATTCAAGAATAGACTGTACTTACTAGGTTCAGACGGTTGCACAAAGTGATGGCATCACATTCTAAAACACCTCTCCATATCATTTGTTTTT
The DNA here is from genome assembly GCA_016081115.2 of Rehmannia glutinosa. Classification (NCBI taxonomy): domain Eukaryota; kingdom Viridiplantae; phylum Streptophyta; class Magnoliopsida; order Lamiales; family Orobanchaceae; genus Rehmannia; species Rehmannia glutinosa. The sequence goes on from CM071934.1 coordinate 80,747,605, forward strand.
GAGTTATTGATTTGATGAGATCTATTGTTGAGACCCAAAGCCATAAAAAGAGAGTTGGTTTGAGTTTTAATATTACTTGAATTGTTAGGAATGTGTCGCCTAATGTGGACTATTTTTTCGTTGAGTGTTTTTATTGTAAATTTTGAGAGAGCTTGTTGCATGTGAGCTTCAAAGAAGAAATTAGTGGTTTATCTCCTTTTTGGTGAACGTAATTTGTGGAATGAGTACAAAATGGGAGCCTTTGACTTGTTCTTATTTTTATAATTTTCTATATACATTTCACTTAATAATATTTTTGGCTTAAGTTGTAACGACCCAATTCAATGAGAATAAGCTATTCTAAAAATATTATTAAGTAAACACGAATTTATAAATTAAAATTAGCCAAATAATTACCAAAAAGATGATTTAAAAGTTTTAATCCTTAAGAAAATAATAATAATAATAATAATAATAATAATAATAATAATACATATTCCAAATTAAATATCCAACAATTATCCTAAGCATAAAACAAAAAAAAAATATTAAAGTCATATATCCAAAATTCAATCAGATCATAATTATTAAAATATAAATAGCTAATGATTTATTTGACCATCCACAACATCATACTTCAGCCGGATTCCCCAACCTGGAAGTCATGGTAATAATAGGGGTGAGCTTCATCTCACTCAGTACGGATATATCTGTCAATATTTAATACAACATGAAAGCATTCACATAATTATAATAATAAATTCATTAATTTTCTCTTTTACCTCTGACTGGCCTATTACTGTATATAGCATTGCGGGTTCACCTCGAAGATACTTTTGATCCCTAACTCTTTCATGGCACCTAGCATATATAAATTTATTTCCTCTTGGCATATATTGCAATTAATGAAATATGACCATGAAACATTAAATAAAGACACATAATTCTAAGATCCATACCTTAAATAATTGCAGATATTCGACGTAGAAAATGAACGATAAAAGTCCTAGTCTTTGATCCCTTCATTTTCTATTGTAGAGATTTGAGAAAATTGTGAAATATTTATGTTGGATGTGTATTTATAACCTAATTTAACCCTTAAATTAACCTCTAAATTAACCCCAAAATTGACCCCTAAATTAACTTCTAAGTAACTCTTAAATTAACCTCTAATTAAACTATTAATTAAATATTGGTTATCACATTCTACTCTACTTAAATATAATTTTATCCTCGAAATTCGATATCTTACCCGGAATTAAAAAACTTGGATACTTGACACAAATCTCCTCTTCACACTCCCAAGTAGCTTCATTTCTGCCGTGGCATCTCCACTGTACTTTGATCAGAGCAACGTCTTTATTTTTAAATGGTGAATCTTGCGTCAAAATAGCTTCTGGTGCTTCCTCGCAGTTAAGTCATTGTTAATTGTTAGATCCTTATAATTCATGATGTGACATGGATCGTGAACGTACTTTCTTAGCCTCGAGACATGAAAAATATTGTGAACACTTGATAGACTCGGTGGTAATGCTAGCTAATAAGTTAATCCCTAAGTCATGTAAGGATTTCAAACGGTCCAATATATCTCGGCTTCAAACTTCCCTCTTCGTCAAATCGAATAACACATTTGATAGGAATTACTTTCAAAAATATTTTTTCTCCTTTACCAAACCATATATGTTTTCTTTGCCTATCAACATACGATTTTTGCCTATTTTGAGCCATCTTAATTCGATATTGTATCATAATTATCTTTTTTACGATTTGCTGAATCAATCCAGGCCCCAAAATTTTTATTTCACCAACTTCGCTCCAGTATAATGGTAATCTACACTTTCTCCATACAACGCCTCATATGGAGCCATCCCGATAGTCGCTTGATAACTATTGTTATAAGCAAACTCCACCAAGGGCAATAATGCTTCACAATTACTGCCTGAGTCGAGTACACATGCTCTCAACATATCTTCCAATATTTGTATAGTCCTTTTAGACAATCCATATGTTTGCGGGTGATACATTATACTAAATCTAAGCTTTGTTCCCAAGGCACTTTGTACAATTTTCCAAAACTTAGAAATCAAACGTGTATCTATGTCTGAAACAAATGATGTAGGAACTCCATGAAGTTTTACTACCTCATCGATGTAAATTTGTGCATATCGCTCCATATTGAACGTCATCTTAACGGGCAAGAAATGAGCTTGACTTTGTTGATTGATCTACTACAACCCATATGGCTTTGTTTCCCTTGAGTGATGGTGGAAGCCCTACCACAAATCCATGATTATGTGCTCTCATCATTCTGGGATGCCTGGTAGCTTGAGCAAACCAGACGGTCTTTGATGTTTGGCTTTAACTTGCTGACAAGTCAAATATTTTTCCACAAAAGTTGTAATATCTCTTTTCATACTTCGCCACCAAAATACTTATCTTAAATCTCGATACCTTTTTGTACATCCTGGATGAGCTGTATAAGGCGTACAGTGAGCTTCTTCGAGAATTTCTTTTCTAAACCCTTTTTTTCTTTAGGAACGCATAATTTCCCTTCGTAAGTCAAAGTACCATCATCCACGTTCAGTCTACGGAAGACCCTGATATAAATGATTGTGGTGTAGCTGCCTGAGTCAACCAAAATCATGTGCACGGGGATGCCCAGGATGGGATCCGTGACTACCAGAGGGTCCGAGTGGGGGTGTACTAGCTAATCAGCATCCTGGTCAGAAAAAGCAAAGTGCCATGTTGGTCGGCCTTCTTGAATCTCCGCAATTCGGACGTGTTATTTTGCATTCTCTGCTTCTCGAGCCTCGAATTTTCTTTTTTTGTTGGATCAGTTATCTTCAACACTATTCGCGTTAATCATTGTTAAAATTTCCTGCCCATTATTATGGATTGGATCCGACAGTAGGTGGGGAGGTGGCAGGAGATTATGTACATATTACTTCAAACCTCCCTTCTGTACTAACCTCATATTACTCGCACTGTGGTTTGCACATCTTGGTTGGAATCCAATTTGGATGGATCCAAACGATTGAAGCTTAGTGGAGGCAACAGTTAAGGTTCGATGTCCTCCGTATATAGTGAAGTGTAACGACCCAAATTCTCTAACAGAACAAAATTTTTAACAAGTAGTGCAATAAACTTAACTAAAAGAACACAATTTTAAGAAAATAGCATATCATTAAAAACTTGCATCCAAATAAACAAAAGTACTTTTAATTCGAACCCACAAGACAGTCATTCAAAAATAAATGGTAACTAAAATCTGTTAACAAAACAAAATATTCCTAAATTTTCTAAAATAAATAAAACATTAATTTCGCATCCACCGCCTCCAATCCTCGCCTGGACTCCTTAACCTGAAAAATGTTAATGAGAATGGGGTGAGCTTTCAACTCGCTCAATGGGGACACGTTTGTCAAAATTAAATACATCAATAGGCATAATCGTAAACATTCAACATATAATTTAACTTTTACTCTGACTGGCCAGTTACTTATAGTACTGCGGGTTCACCCCGAGGATACATCTGATCCCGGACCTTCTTACAGCCCCTGACTAAGTATTGCGGGTTCACCCCGAGGATACTTTCGATCCCGGACCTTCTTACAGCCCCAGACTAATACAACATCGCTGGGTTCACCCCGAGGATACTTTTGATCCCGGACTTCTTCTTGACCCCAGGCTAACATAATTTATTTTCACATTTACACATAAACAATTACACATATACGAAGCATTTAATAGCGACAAACAATAAATGAATAGAATATCCCCACCTCGAATAAACGCAGATATCTGTGCGAAGAATGCAATAAAGCAGTAAATCCTACTCCTCGTTATCTTCGTTTTCTACAATAAAATTATAAAGTACAATTAATAATATAAGAAAATAATATATTAAGATAAAAATAAATAACTAAATAAAAGAAAGATCGGTTGATGAAGAAGGAAATTGAAGGTTTGAAATTGAATAGAGATAATAGGATTTTTGGATTTTGAAGGTGGATTGGTCAAAGGAATTTTTCAAAGTCAACACACTCAAATTAAAAAGAATTTTTCCAATTCAATTAAAGAAATCCTCAAACCCCATATCGCCATCCACTTTTCCAAAACCCAATTTAAAACAACCCCAAAAATCCCAACCTCAACCCCCAAAAATCACACGCTGCCCTCGCTCCTTTTTTTTTTCTTTCTTCTTCCATTTTCTTTTTCTCCATTAACCTATTCCTAAAACTCCAACTACCATCATCTCCTTTCTATTTTTCTTTTTTTTTTTTTCAAAACCAACAACCCCCCTCAATCTAACCCATCATCTTAATCCCGTCTCGATATCGTCTCGACTTCTCATCCCTCAATTTTTTTTTTTTTATAAACCCGACTTGATGCCGGCGCGCGCGAAGAGGGAAGAATATCGGGGCTTATGCAATGGCAGCATAGTGGGGTTTTCGGGCTCGGAGTTTTGTAAGGGCACAACGAGCACCGACGACGGGGCGTGCGTGGTTCGGTGGTTGCCCTTCTATTTCTCCTCGATTCTATTTTTTTTTTTTTTGTGTTGGCTGAATTGAATCACATATTTGTGTGATATTTGGGTGTGATTCTAGAAATTTACCGAAGTGTATTTCGGCGAGCGGTTGGCGTCGGCGGGGAGGAGGAAGGAAGAAAGAAGGCTATTTTTGTTTTGTTGGGTTTGTTGTATTTTCGTTGAATAGGGGAAATGAGAAGAAGAAAATTTTTATCTAAGAATTTACCTTACTCGGACTTTTCACTCGAATCGAATGAAGAAAGGAAAAGGACGTAGGATACAATTATGTATTTATAAGGAGAGAAATTCTGTAGTTTGAAGTTATTAGGGTTTGTTAATGATAACAATAAAATCAGATATATTAGGAGTTGAGTTCTATCTCTAAGATTCTTTAAAAAAATCTGGAGTGTAAAAGGAAAATTGATGAAATTAAACAACTTAATATTTGATAATTTATAATTAAATAATAAAAGAATAATAATTATTAACTAATCAGATAATTATTTTTGATAAAATAGTTAAATTAATATAAGTATTAATAATATTATTATATAAAAATATCGGATATTACAATCTACCTCCCTTAACAAAATTTCGTCCTCGAAATTCGATAACTTACCAATGTTCAAGAAATCAGGGTACTTGGCACGTATTTCCTCTTCACGCTCCCACGTGGCTTCATTTCTCCCATGACGTCTCCATTGCACTTTAATCAGGCTTATGTCCTTATTCCTCAGCTTATGAACTTTTCGCTCCAAAATGGCTTCAGGTGCTTCTTCGTAGGATAAGTCATTATTAATCTGTAGGTCTTCGTAGTTAACAATATGACTTGGGTCATGAACATACTTTCTCAACATCGATATATGAAAAACATCATGTACGCCTGACAGACGCGGCGGCAATGCGAGCTGATAAGCCAGATCTCCGATTCTTTTCAATATCTCGAACGGTCCTATGTGTCTTGGCTTTAGCTTTCCCTTATTACCAAATCTTATCACTCCTCTTACTGGTGCTACTTTGAGAAACACATTGTCTCCCACCTCGAACTGTAAGTCTTTCCTTCGGCGATCGGCATACGATTTTTGTCTATCTTGTGCCATTTTGATTCGATCTTGGATTTTTGCTATCTTTTCCACTGTTTGTCGAACCAACTCCGGTCCCAACATCTTCTTTTCTCCGACCTCGCTCCAGTACAACAGAGATCTACACTTTCTCCCATACAATGCCTCGTAAGGGGCCATCCCAATAGTTGCTTGGTAACTGTTGTTATAAGCAAACTCCACCAGCGGTAGTAATGATTCCCAGTTTCGTCCTATATCAAGCACACATGCCCTCAACATGTCTTCTAATATCTGTATCGTCCTCTCAGACTGTCCGTCTGTCTGCGGGTGGTAAGCCGTACTAAACTTCAGTTTTGTTCCCAAAGCAGTCTGTAAGCTTCCCCAAAACTTAGAAGTGAATCTTGTATCTCTGTCCGACACAATGGACACCGGAACTCCATGTAATTTCACTATCTCCTGGATGTATAGTTGCGCATACTGCTCCATACTGAACGTCATTTTAACCGGCAGAAAGTGAGCTGACTTCGTCAATCGGTCTACTACAACCCATACCGCGTTATTTCCTTTTGTTGATCGTGGTAGTCCTACCACAAAATCCATCGTGATGTGCTCCCATTTCCATTCTGGGATTTCAAGAGGTTTGAGCAAACCAGACGGTCGTTGATGCTCGGCTTTGACTTGCTGGCATATCAAGCATTTCTCCACAAAAGATCCAATATCTCTCTTCATACTTCGCCACCAAAAGGCTTCTCTTAGATCTCGGTACATCTTTGTACCTCCCGGGTGGGCCGTGTACGGCGTACAATGAGCTTCTTCAAGTATCTCTTTCCTAAGTTCTTCCTCCTTAGGAACACACAATCTCCCTTCATACGTCAAAACACCATCATCCGCTATGACAAACCCTTTTATATTTCCTTCTCGAACTCGTCCCTTCATCTTGTTCAAAAACTGATCTCGACCTTGTGCTTCTTTGATCCTTTCTCTCAAAGTAGGTTGAACTACCAAAGATGCCAACACCGCCTTTGTACTTCTCGGTGGAGCTATGACTTCAATCTTCAGGCTCGCAAACTCTCGTAACAATTGCTCTTGTTGTGTGAGCAAACTAGCCAACTCACCCTTGGTCTTACGACTCAAGGCATCAGCCACTACATTAGCTTTGCCCGGATGATAGTTGATGGTGCAGTCATAGTCCTTAACCAGTTCTAGCCATCTCCTTTGTCTCATATTTAACTCCTTCTGAGTAAATAGATATTTCAAACTCTTATGATCGGTGAATATCTCACATTTTCCACCATACAGATAATGTCTCCAAATCTTCAATGCATGGACTACTGCAGCTAACTCCAAATCGTGAGTCGGGTAGTTCAGTTCGTGTATCTTTAATTGTCTTGAGGCATAGGCAACCACCTTTCCGTGCTGCATCAATACGCACCCCAAACCTTGTTTTGATGCGTCACTGTAAATCACAAAGTCCGTGGTTGGGTCAGGAATCGTCAATACCGGTGCGGAAGTTAGTTTTTGTTTCAACTCTTGGAAGCTCTCATCGCATTTCTCGGTCCACAAATTTCTCTCCCTTTCTGGTGAGTCGAGTCATAGGCGCAGCTATTTTCGAAAATCCCTCTATAAATCTGCGATAGTATCCTGCCAATCCCAAGAAACTACGAACCTCACTCGCATTCGTAGGTGCCTTCCATTCATTAACTGCCTCAACCTTTACTGGATCCACTTCAATTCCGTTTGCAGTGATTACATGACCAAGAAATCCAACTCGGTCTATCCATAATTCACACTTCTTGAACTTCGCGTATCACTTCTCCTTGCGAAGTGTCTCAAGCACTATTCTCAAGTGTTCCTCGTGTTGTTCCTTGTCCCTTGAATACACGAGTATGTCGTCTATAAAGACTATGACGAATTGGTCCAAAAATGGATGGAACACTCTATTCATCAAGTCCATGAACACTGCTGGCGCGTTACTCAACCCAAATGGCATCACTATAAACTCATAATGCCCATATCGGGTCCTAAATGCTGTCTTCGAGATATCACTCCCCTTAATCTTCAATTGGTGATAACCGGATCTCAAATCAATCTTAGAAAAAGTACTAGCATCCCTCAATTGATCAAACAAGTCCTTGATTCTTGGCAGTGGATACTTGTTCTTCACCGTGAGTCGATTAAGTTCTCTATAATCGATACACATCCTTAATGACCCATCCTTCTTCTTAACAAATAGGACTGGTGCTCCCCAGGGTGATACAATAGGCCTGATAAAACCCAAGTCCAACAATTCTTGTATCTGCGCTTTTAGTTCTTGTAACTCCTTTGGTGCCATCCTGTAAGGTGCCTTAGATATCGGCGTTGCCCCAGGTACCAAGTCTATTGAGAATTCGACTTGACGGTCAGGTGGAACTCCAGGCAAGTCCTCTGGGAATACGTCTAAAAATTCTCGAACAATTGGTACGTCTGAGGTGATAGGTCCGTTGGAGCTTCGACTAGACTTACTAAATACCCCTGACAATTCTCTTTCGCCAACATCTTTCTCGCTTTCATCGCGATATAACTCATGATGCAGGACTTAGAGTTAACTCCGTAGAATGTAATATCCTCATTTCCAGGTAGTTTGAGTGTTATCTCCTTCTCTTGGCACTTAATGCCCGCCTGATACTTACTAAGCCAATTCATGCCTAAAATTACGTCAAAATCCTTCATCTCAATTATGTATACATCAGCTTCTAGATGTTTCCCCCCAATGTTCACGTCTATATCATTGTCCATGATGTCAGTAGTTATTGTCTTTCCAGATGGCAAACTAATCTCTAGGGGTACATCTATTCTAGCATCCTTATGTCCAGTTATATCATGAAACTTAGCAGATATAAATGAGTGTGTGGCACGATGTCGAAAAGTACAAGCGCGGTATTCCGGATATTGTTAACATACGACATCGACATCGCAGGGGTTCGTGCCGCCTCTTCTGCGTCATAGCATACATTCGAGCGGTGCCTCCTGTCCCCTCATTTCCCTTTTATCTTTCAAAGAATGTGGGCAATTTGAAGCATCGTGACCCGGTTTCTTGCACATAAAACATTTTCCTTGTCCAGCTAAACATTCCCCGTAGTGATTCCTGTTGCATTTCGGGCAAGTCGGCTTATTGTTTGGTGCACTCGGGCGAGAATTTCCATCGGTTCTTATCTGTTTATTCTGATTCCCCATTTTACTCGGCTTTGTCCCATCAAACTTCCTCTTTTCGACACAACGGTGGCTTGCATCATCATCATCCCCACTAGTCTCGCTTCAACTTCATGAGCCCGTCTAACCATCACAAAGTATTCCAAGTCCCCCTGTTGCGGATAGAATTCCGGACAATTGTGACCTCAACCCCCTTCGAATCTCAAAGCTTTCTTTAGGTCGGTATCAACCAGATGTGGTGCAAACCGACATAATTGGTTAAACTCCCTTTCGTATTCAGTTACGGTCAATCCCCTTTGCTTGAAGTTCAGAAATTCTGTTTCCTTCTTGTCACGGTAGGATCTAGGGAAGTACTTCTCCATCACTACTTCCTTGAATTCATCCCAGGATAATGCATTACGTTCTTATTCAGTTCTGTTTCTCCAGTAACCTTCCCACCAATGGTCCGCATCATCAGTCAGTTGGAAGGCGGCACAAGCCACTCGTTGTTCATCAGTGCAAGTTATAAGTCTGAAAATTCTTTCCAGCGCTCTTAACCATTCTTTAACTGCTGTTGGGCCATCACGTCCATTAAAGGTGGGTGGACGGTAATGGCGAAACTGTTCCACCACTCTAATCTTTGTTGTTGTTATTGTTCCGTTGTGGTTCATTTACGACATTGAGAATCTCCGCAAACAAGTCTCCGTAGTAGGTTGGTTTCGATGTCGGTGGGTTCCTTCATTGTCTTGGTTCCGGCATTGTTTAAGTTAAAGGTTCGGGCGTCGAGGCACTCGTGGAGGATTTCGTGGAGCCATATTCCTATAATCATACGTAGTACTTTCTTAGTACCCGTCTTAAGTTATTATCGCATAATAATTGAAATAAAAATAATAATAATAATAATAATAATAATTCATTATATATATTAGTACTATTAAGTCAATATAATTTATTATGAGTCTCTCCCTATTTTTCTTTTTTTTTTTTTTTTTTTTTACGCGAGGAGCCTAGAGTTCGTTCTTCTAGTATAGCAAGTACACATGCAATGAGTATGAAATAAAAGCAGTAAGACATAATGACATGAATAAATGTGTTGCATAATATTGTGACATATCATATCATGAATAAATTGAGTAATTGACATAATAAATTTGCATACCTTAAGGAATCCGGCGAGATATGGCGGAGGTGGATGTCACTATACTATTTTTTTTATATATGTATTTAAAAAAGACACATTTTTTTAACAAGTCTACAGAACCATAGACCCGCTCTGATACCACTTGTAACGACCCAAATTCTCTAACAGAACAAAATTTTTAACAAGTAGTGCAATAAACTTAACTAAAAGAACACAATTTTAAGAAAATAGCATATCATTAAAAACTTGCATCCAAATAAACAAAAGTACTTTTAATTCGAACCCACAAGACAGTCATTCAAAAATAAATGGTAACTAAAATCTGTTAATAAAACAAAATATTCCTAAATTTTCTAAAATAAATAAAACATTAATTTCGCATCCACCGCCTCCAATCCTCGCCTGGACTTCTTAACCTGAAAAATGTTAATGAGAATGGGGTGAGCTTTCAACTCGCTCAATGGGGACACGTTTGTCAAAATTAAATACATCAATAGGCATAATCGTAAACATTCAACATATAATTTAACTTTTACTACTCCGATCGCGATTCTTATAGTATCTGCGGGTTCACCCCGAGGATACATCGATCCGGACCTTCTTACATGTTGACTAAAATCTGCGGGTTCACCCCGAGGATACTTTCGATCCGGACCTTCTTACGGCCCGGACTAATACAACAACTGCGGGTTCACCCGAGGATACTTTTGATCCCGGACCTTCTTACAGCCCCAGGCTAACATAATTTATTTTCACATTTACACATAAACAATTACACATATACGAAGCATTTAATAGCGACAAACAATAAATGAATAGAATATCCCCACCTCGAATAAACGCAGATATCTGTGCGAAGAATGCAATAAAGCAGTAAATCCTACTCCTCGTTATCTTCGTTTTCTACAATAAAATTATAAAGTACAATTAATAATATAAGAAAATAATATATTAAGATAAAAATAAATAACTAAATAAAAGAAAGATCGGCTGATGAAGAAGGAAATTGAAGGTTTGAAATTGAATAGAGATAATAGGATTTTTGGATTTTGAAGGTGGATTGGTCAAAGGAATTTTTCAAAGTCAACACACTCAAATTAAAAAGAATTTTTCCAATTCAATTAAAGAAATCCTCAAACCCCCATATCTGCCATCCACTTTTCCAAAACCCAATTTAAAACAACCCCAAAAATCCCAACCTCAACCCCCAAAAATCACACGCTTTCCTTTTTTTTTTTTTCTTTCTTCTTCCATTTTCTTTTTCTCCATTAACCTATTCCTAAAACTCCAACTACCGTCATCTCCTTTCTATTTTTCTTTTTTTTTTTTTTTTTTTCAAAACCAACAACCCCCTCAATCTAACCCATCATCTTAATCCGTCTCGCTATCGTCTCGACTTCTCATCCCTCATTTTTTTTTATAAAAAGCGACTTGATGCCGGCGCGCGCGAAGAGGGGAAGAATATCGGGCTTAGCGCTTGAAAGATAGTGGGGTTTTTACGGGCTCGGAGTTTTGTAAGGCACAACGAGCACCGACGACGACGGGCGTGCGTGGTTCGGTGGTCGCCCTTATATTTCTCCTCGATTCTAATTTTTTTTTTTTTTGTGTTGGCTGAATTGAATCACATATTTGTTGTGATATTTGGGTGTGATTCTAGAAATTTACCGAAGTGTATTTCCGTGGCGGTTGGCGTCGGAGGGAGGAAGGAAGAAAGAAGGCTATTTTGTTTTGTTTTGGGTTTGTTGTATTTATTTGTTGAATAGGGGAAAAGAAGAAGAAAATTTTTATCTAAGAATTTACCTTACTCGGACTTTTCACTCGAATGAAGAAAGGAAAAGGGCGTAGGATACAATTATGTATTTATAAGGAGAGAAATTCTGTAGTTTGAAGTTATTAGGGTTTGTTAATGATAACAATAAAATCAGATATATTAGGAGTTGAGTTCTATCTCTAAGATTCTTTAAAAAAATCTGGAGTGTAAAAGGAAAATTGATGAAATTAAACAACTTAATATTTGATAATTTATAATTAAATAATAAAAGAATAATAATTATTAACTAATCAGATAATTATTTTTGATAAAATAGTTAAATTAATATAAGTATTAATAATATTATTATATAAAAATATCGGATATTACATGAAGGCACGTGGGTTAATGTGCTCTTCAAAGCCACCACCTCAGCTCTAACTTCTTGGTGGGCCCTATAACCAGTCGTGGTGTTGTCCGCAAATGGCCTAAATCCAGAACCTGGCCTGGAAGGGGCATCCCTTTTGGTATCCTTTTGATGATTTTGGTGTCAATGCTCAGTGGGGATGTTGGCCATGGCCTCCAGGGGCGAGCCCAGCCATGGCCGCGATGGCCATCGCGTCATCAGATACCAACTCTGTCTCATGGATTTTTTTGTTGAAACGTGCGATGTAACTCTTTAATGACTCGTCTCTGCCCTATTTTATATTAAGGAGAGAGTCCTTAGGGGCCGCGCAGACTTTCAAAGAGAGATAATAGGTGTTGAAGAATGGCATCATATCACTCCACGAATGTATACATCCCGAGGGTAGAGTTCGGAACTAACGTTGGGCCTGGTCGCCCAACGTTAGAGGTAAAGCTTGGCAAAGGATGGTGTTGCTCGAGCTATATAGTTTCACCCATGCCAAGTATTTGTGAATAGGAGTAGTAGGGTCGGTCTCCCCGTCATATAGTCAAATCTGGGGGACTTTGAATTTAGCGGGGAGAGGAGTTGCCAAGATGTGGGGGCAAAAGGTGATGCCACACTCATTCATCTAATAGCGGGGCTCGGGTGTTGTCAATTCCCCTCATGCATTTTCTCTAATTCGTTGAGCCGTCTGCGTAGGCGGGTAATTTCTGCTTCTCGCTCGTTGACCAGGCTGGGACCTTGTGCTCGGTTTGGCCCGAGATGTTCTCAGTCTTCAAAGAACTGGAGTCTCGAGTTTATGGACCATTGGGGTCGTTAGAGAGCGGAACCCCGGGCATCCTGCAAATATGGAACGGGCTCACTGAGGGAAGAGCAGTGAGGACGATTCGGCTACCACACTGTTCTCGGGTTGAGGGCCTCGAGAATTGGCCTCCTGGTTGTCTGGGTTTATCGGGGGTTGATTTTGAGCGTTTCTTAAGTGATCCGCCTGAGGGGGATTTGCTTGGGGTTGAGGTGGTGTTTGAGGTTGTGGGTTCGCAAGAGCTTGAGCCAATAGTTGGTTCATTTGCTGGAGCAAGTTAGGGTCAGTGAAAAGGTGTGTGATAGGTGACACAATTGTAACCCAGGTTCCTGCTTGAGGAGCATTTTGGCCATTCGTATTTTGGCCAACCTGAGTCCCCTGAGGCAGGTCTTCATTCCTTTGTAGATTTCTTGAGTTCTCACCCATTTCTAGAAGGAAAAGAGATGTTGATTTTTCGCTGGAAATACTTAGGCAGGTAAAAATATATTATTGTATTTTTCTTGGGAGTGTCGCCCTCCTTCTAGCTCCAATTTGTTGATGTGATTTTTGGTCAATAAAGGAAAACAGTGAGTTTTAATATCGTGGGGGAGTAATTCCAAATGAAAGACATCTAAACAAGGGCTAATTCGGCCTTTTTATTGAATTAACCAAACAGAACGTGTCTGGTCGGCTCACGTTTTTATATGACTAAGACTCATGTGCGGAAAAGCAGTAGCACCTCCCAGTACTTTTATATGACGTACCACAGTTCTAGGCCGGCATAAGGTATTACAAACTCCTCCATACTTGGTGGTTGTGAGATAAATTCAACGTACAGTGAGTGATCCACCTCCAGGAGTTCATAATATTCTTTTATCGCTATTGAATGAGTGTATACCTTGTTTACTTCACGTACGAAAACCTCTGAGTTATAGCCATTTTTGGTCTTTGCATTTGCATAAAACTCTCTGACTATATTCAGTGCGAATGGTCTAGGTTGTGCACAAAGTTTTTTCCATTGCTTCTGATGTATCATTTGTGCAAGTTCACCATCATTTGGCCCCGGTTGTAACCCCGTTCATGTTATGCTCTTTGTGCTTAATTTCTCATAAAAAGATTTTGTGCCTCTAAGCTTACGAAACGACTAGTATCATATTCCTCGGAGGTACTCGCCACCTTTTTGCCCTTGCTTGCATTCTTTGTTCTTGGCATTGTAATTGATTTGAAAATCACCTGAAAAATGACACAAGCAACATAGCACATAGGACGCACAATACGAGTTAGGGGTTAAGAATTTTGCAACAACTCAAGAATTATGCATCTTTGTCATCAATTCATGATTAAATAACCTTTAGTACACAATGATGACAAGAATCAAATGCCTAGGTGTAATATTTTTCATTGAGGCATTTTAACAAACACCTTGTAGGCATATTTGCAAAGAAGATATGAACACCAAATTTGAAATTCAATTCATGCCCATTTTTCAACACCAATCAATTCAAGAATTTATCAAGAATTTCGAAATTATAATGATAATGAAAATTCCCACATTTTGAACTCAAGCTTGAAAATTTGAAGAAAATTGGTGTACAATTGAAGCTCACTTACCCAATTGAGGAAGAAGATGAAGATGATGATTAAGTTGCTCAAATGCCCACTTGAATGGTGTATAAGTGAAAGCAAGGTGGGAATTTTGTAGAAAAGATCAAGAAGAGGCGTGAGTGGGTGTATTTGTGTTTTGCAAACTAACTAAGGCTGAATTAGCCTTTTATTTCGCCCAACAAGTCGGTGACTGCTAAATAGGGGACCGTGACAACCAGCAAGATACCGCACAACCCTTGTCACTCTTTTGAGCGTCATTTCCAGTTTGAATGATTGCATTGTTACCAAGTATTTTCCAAATTTTTTTTTTATTTATTTAATTAAAAATTTCAATTTAATCAAAAATTTAAAATCACACACAAATTAATTCACACAAAAATCACACCAAAATTCAAATAAATACACACCAAACTAAAAGAAAATAAAATCACACAAAAATTCGATCACACGAAAATCACTTGGGTTATCTCCCAAGAAGCGCTAAATTTATAGTCGTTAGCCGGACTCAACTATTCGGACTCAAGAAATTTCATCACCAAGTGGAAGATTTAAAACCTTCCTTGCTTCGTTCCCAAAATAATGTTTCAATCGTTGTCCGTTTACTTGGAACGAATTTCCATCGTTTCCTCTCAACTCGACAGCACCATAGGGAAATACACGTTCAACCACAAATGGTCCGGACCATCGCGACTTGAGTTTACCTGGAAAGAGTTTCAATCGAGAATTGAACAATAACACGTGTTGGCCGGGTAAGAATTCACATCGCAGAATCATTTGGTCATGCCTTTTTTTTCGTTTTTTCTTTATACATTTTGGCATTTTCATATGATTCTTGACGAAATTCTTCCATTTCGTTTAATTGAAGTAATTGTTTTTCACCGGCCTCTTTCAAGTTAAAATTCAATTTCTTAATTGCCCAATAAGCTCGATGCTCAAGTTCAACCGGCAAATGGCACGCTTTACCAAACACCAATCGATATGGTGACATACCAATGGGTGTTTTATAAGCCGTGCGATAAGCCCACAAAGCATCATCGAGCTTTTGTGCCCAATCCTTTCGATTAAAACTCACCGTTTTTTCAAGAATTTGTTTCACTTCACGATTGGAAATTTCGGCTTGACCATTAGATTGAGGATGGTAACCAAGCGCAATTTTATGGCGCACACCAAATTTAGCAAGAAGGTTATTAAATAATTTATTACAAAAATGCGTACCTTCATCACTTACAATAGCTCGAGGTGTACCGAACCGAGTGAAAATATGCTTGTGCAAGAATTTGAGTACTACCTTAGCATCATTCGTTGGTGTTGCAATCGCCTCAACCCATTTGGAGACGTAATCAACCGCAAGCAAAATGTACAAATTTCCATAAGATGCGGGAAATGGCCCCATAAAGTCAATACCCCATACATCAAATAACTCCACCTCCATTATGTTTGTCAAAGGAAGCTCATGACGCCATGAAATATTAACAACCCTTTGGCATCGATCACAAGTTTTCACGAAGGAATAAAAATCCTTGAATAATGTTGGCCAATAAAAACCAGATTGTAATACCTTTGCAGTTGTTCGGGTTGGCCCGAAATGTCCCCTATAAGATGATGAATGACAATGTTGAAGAATCTCTCCAATTTCTTCCTTAGGAACACAACGGCGAATGATAGAATCCGCGCATCTCTTGAACAGTAACGGATCATCCCACAAATAAGACTTAACATCATGTAGGAATTTTTTCTTTTGGTGTGAAGTCAAGTCTGGTGGCAAAACTCCTCCCGCGAGGTAATTAACAAAATCTGCGTACCAAGGTAATGATGTCTCGGCACGCATAATTTGTTCATCAGGAAACGATTCTTTTATTGGAATCTCAATCACCTTGTGAGGTTGCTCAAGGCGGGATAGATGGTCGGCAACCACATTTTCACTTCCTTTTTTATCCCTAATCTCAATATCAAATTCTTGCAAGAGCAAAATCCATAGAATTAACCGAGGTTTTGCATCCTTTTTGGAGAAAAGATATCGGATTGCCGCATGATCCGTATAAACAATCACCTTTGTACCCACCAAGTAAGCTCGGAATTTATCAAATGCAAAAACTACCGCCAATATCTCTTTTTCTGTGGTGGTGTAGTTTTGTTGGGCGTTGTCCATGGTCCTGCTTGCGTAGTAAATAGCTTTAAAAATTATGTCTCGCCTTTGACCAAGAACGGCACCTACTACATAATCACTTGCATCGCACATGAGCTCAAATGGTTGAGTCCAATCCGGCACTATCATAATTGGAGCTGAAATGAGTGCCTTTTTTATTTGTTCAAATGCCTGCAAACACAACTCATCAAAGCAAAAGATAGCATCTTTTTCAAGGAGATTACAAAGTGGTTTAACAATTTTTGAAAAATCTTTTATGAATCTCCTATAAAATCCTGCATGCCCTAAAAAGCTTCTTATGCCTTTCACATTTGAAGGTGGGGGTAGCTTTTCAATAGCCACAACCTTCGCCCTGTCAACTTCCAAACCTGTACAAGAAATACGATGTCCAAGTACAATCCCTTCTTTGACCATAAAGTGACATTTTTCCCAATTAAGTACAAGATTAGTTTCCTCACAACGTTGCAAAACCATCGATAAGTTATGCAAACAATGGTCAAAAGAAGTACCAAAAATAGAAAAATCGTCCATAAAAATTTCCATGATTTCCTCAACCATACCATGAAAAATCGCCATCATGCACCTCTGAAAAGTAGCAGGTGCATTACATAATCCAAATGGCATCCTGTGAAATGCAAAAGTACCATATGGACATGTAAAAGTAGTCTTTTCTTGATCTTCGGGGGCAATGGCGATTTGATTGTATCCTGAATAACCATCAAGAAAACAATAATATTCGTAACCTGCCAACCTGTCCAACATTTGATCAATAAAGGGGAGGGGAAAATGATCCTTACGAGTAGCTTTATTCAATTTTCTATAGTCAATACATACTCGCCATCCTGTGACAGTTCGTGTAGAAATTAATTCATTATTATCATTTTTCACAACTGTCATACCTCCCTTTTTAGGGACAACCTGTACCGGACTCACCCATGAACTATCAGAAATGGCATAAATAATACCTGCCTTTAGCCACTTTAAAACCTCATTTCTCACGACTTCTTTCATTGCGGGATTAAGTCGTCTTTGGTGTTCAATAGATGGTTTATAAGATTCTTCCATTAAAATTTTGTGCATTACAATGGAAGGACTTATACCTTTCAAATCAGAACTATACCAACCCAAGGCCGACTTATGTTCACGAAGCACACGCAACAACTTATTCAATTCGGATGAAGATAATAAAGCAGAAACAATTACCGGGTAAGTTTTATCTTTTCCCAAAAATGCATATTGAAGATGTTCCGGAAGTTCCTTTAGTTCTAAAGTACCTTTCGGAATATTTTCAATATTGGCATTTTCTAATGCTTCCTTTTGTTTTTCTTTTACAATTTCTTTAGCCTCAAGCGAAAGAATAAACTCAAGCAAATCAATATCATCACTATCTTCCTCATCACATTTCATTATTGAATTAATCAAACAATGTTCTAACGGATCTTTTAAATCTTGTTTTATAACTTCCGTTTGATCACATTGTTCGATTTTATCAATAAAATGACATGTGTGAGGTTCCTCTTGAAATTTCATTGCTTTATAAATGTTAAATAGTACCTCATCATCATTTACCCGTAATGTTAACTCATCTCGTTGCACGTCAATTAAAGCTCGTCCCGTTGCTAGAAAAGGTCTCCCAAGAATCAATGGCATTTCATGATCTTCCTCCATCTCCAACACCACAAAGTCCGCCGGAAATATGAATTTATCCACTTTGATCAACACATCTTCAATCACTCCTCTTGGGTAGGTGAGTGATCTATCGGCTAATTGCCATGTGATGGTGGATGGCGTTATTTCTCCAAGGCCAAGTTTCCTGAAAACAGACAACGGCATAAGATTAATGCTAGCACCTAAATCACAAAGAGCTTTATTAAAATAAGAATCACCAATAGTGCAAGGGATAGTGAAACTCCCCGGATCTCTTAATTTTTGTGGTAGCTTTCTTTGCAAAATGGCGCTACACTCTTCCGTGAGATTGACCGTCTCATATGCTTCCAACCTTCTCTTTCTTGACATCACATCCTTCATGAATTTTGCATAGTTTGGCATTTGCTCGAGTGCATCGGCAAAAGGGATGTTGATGTGAATTTTCTTGAATATTTCCAAAAACTTGGAAAATTGAGCATCCAACTTTTTCTTCTGAAATCTCTGTGGAAAAGGAAGAGCATTTGGCAACACATTATCAGAATTGGAAATTGGTTTTACCTCAATTTTTGCCTTTTCTGATTGCTTATCAATGCCCTCTTCATTTTGGAGTGTTTCAGAGCTTGCTTCTGGTTCTTTGGTGGCATGAACAGGCATCTTTGGTTCATCATATTCCGTCCCACTTCTCAACTTAATGGCTTTGCAATGTTCCCATGGGTTCACTTCGGTGTTACTTGGAAACGTATCAACTTTCTGTTGTGAATTAATAGCCGTGGCCAATTGACCCACATGTGTCCCCAAAGATTTGAGATGACTTTGAATTGTTGTAACCCTTGAACCCAAATTTTCTATGTTAGAATCGGCATTGTTCATCCTTGCTCTGGATTCTACAAGGAATGAACTAAGTAATTCCTCCAAAGATGGCTTTTGTTCTCCCACATGTGTGCTCGTAATTGCTTGATTCTGATATCCCGGAGGTGGTTTCAACACATTTCTCGTATTGCTATACGAGAAGTTTTCATGATTGCGAAGTCCCCAATGATAATGTGTTGGCAATTGATTCCCTCTATTGTTGAAACCCCGATTATTCACATAATTCGCTTGTTCCGTATCGGGATTCACAATTTCTTGACTTATCTCCATGACTGCCTCCGATTGTTGTTTTCCACCTGGACTTAGTGTAGCAATTTGCTTTGACAAGGCGGAAATTTGAGAGGCTAATACGGACATAGTATCAAGTTCAAGAACACCGGCAACTTTTCTTGGCGTAGATCTTTCAGACGGCCATTGATAACTATTGGCAGCCATTTCTTCGAGTAAAAGCATGGCTTCACTTGGAGTTTTAGCCATCAATGTACCTCCATTGCAAAGATCTATAATAGTTCTTGAATGCCCATTCATACCATTGTAGAAATATTGAACATTTTGCCAATCTGCGTAGCCGTGTTGTGGACACCTCCTCAATAATTCTTTGAATCGCTCCCAAGCTTCGTAGAGTGGCTCAAAGTCGAGTTGATGAAATTGAGCAATCTCACTTTTCAGTTGAAGTGTCTTACTAGGTGGAAAGAATTTTGCCATGAATTTTTCAGTGAGATCATTCCAACTAGTGATACTTCTAGGTGGGAAGGTTTGAAGCCAGTGTCTAGCTTTATCACGAAGTGAAAATGGAAATAACCTCAACCGAATAGCTTCATCGGGAACCCCATTCATTTTGATAGTGTCACATATCTCGAGAAAAATAGCTAAATGTGCGTTCGGGTCGTCTACGGCACTACCCCCAAACTGATTTGTTGCACCATGTTTATTAGGGCCGGCTTCAATTCAAAATTATTCGCATTGATAGGTTGGCGAACAATGCCCGAATAGTTTTGATTCGTGGTTGGTCGAAAATAGTCCCGAATGGCCCTCTCCGGTGGTGCAACAATAGGTATGCGGTCTTCATCATCATCGATTCCTGCCATTTTTTTGAATTCAATTCTTCGTGCGGCTCTAATCTTTCGAAGCGTTCTTTCAATTTCTGGATCAAATAAGATTAAATTAGCACTTTTATTTTTTCGCATCAACAAGAAAACACAAAAATGACAATGACCCTATTGTAACAAAAGAAACCAATCTAAATTAAAGTAAAACTACTAAGTAATAATATTAGCGCAAATAAGATGAATTATTCCCCGGCAACGGCGCCAAAAACTTGTTAGATAATTTTGCTAACCGCAAGTCTACGGTGTCAAGTTTTAATATAGAGAAGTAAGGTTGTCGAATCCACAGGGAATAATTATCAAATTATCGCTAAGTACTATATTATAGTAGTCTAAATTTATTTAGAAATTCAATAATTGATGGAGTTGATTATACTAAAAATACTACAAGTAAATTAAGACTATGAAAATATCAATGAGTTTATCCAAATGATTAAATGAATTCTAGAGGTATGATGAATCTAGTTATCCCTTATGTTGTCAATATGGTTTATCAATCATCAATTATCAATTTATAAGTCAAGATTTCTACAATAATCATTCCCTTTCTCAAGTGCCAATGATTTTAGATTCAATTGGGAAATCAATATCTCTATAAAAATCACCAATCAAAATCTCAATAAAAGCTATGAATCTTGATAAATGACTTCAAAGGATTCACAAATCTCTCAATTCTATGAAATCCTAGGTTATGCTATTCCAAGGTCATGTATTCAATTACCTCTCTCAAGTGTCAAATCAAATACACCAAACAATCTAAATTATTGATCAAGTAATTTAGAAGCAATAGATCCAAATAGCACAAATAAATTGATAGATCTAGATTGACAAACCACAATCTCAAAACATAAGTTCAAACATAGATTACATCAATCCTCTAGAATTATAGTGTTTAGCTCATGATTAAAGAAAATGAATCCATGAAAATACAACAATACATCTTACAAGATATGAAGAAATCAATGAAATAAGAACAAGAGTTGAGGGATATTCTCTATTTCTAGATGATAGAAGCCTCCAATCTTCTTCTCCAAATTCTTCTCAAAATGCTCAAATTCTTCTTCCTTGTCTTGTAGCTGTTTTTATTGTCTTCCCAAGGGTTCCAAGATGCCCCAATTTCAAGCCCCAATGATGGTATTTATAGTACACAAAAGTCAAGAAGGGGTAGGTGAACATAGGATTTTTCGCCCCGGCGCGGCTAAGGCCAGGCATGGCGCTGCTGTGGCGCCAGCAATTCTAGTGCGGTTTATCGTGACGGCGCTGCGTCGCCCGCGCATGGGCGCTACGGCACCCAGCAATCTAGTCCATTTCGTCGCACGGGCGCTGCGGTGTGTGCGCAGATGGCGCCGCGGCGCCTGTGGCCTTCTCGCAATTATTTCCGCCGGTCAGCTGCAGCGCCACAAGCCATTGTTCAACTGCATTCCTCACTGTCACAAGGCTGGCTGGGGGCCAGGCGCAAGGCCGCAGCGCCCGCCCGTCCTTGGCCAAAGTGCGATTTTTTTCTTCTTTATATGCAATTTCTTCTTTCTTCAAGCCGTTTTTCATCGTTTTCTTCATTTCTCGGCTACCAAATCTGTATTGACTCTACATCCTCTAATTGAAATAAATTGGACTCTAGCGACTCTAAAAACACCTAAAATAAAACCAAATTCTATTCTAAAAAAACTCAAATAAGTTGGTAAAATACCAACTTAACAACCCTTTTTTTCTTTAGGAACGCATAATTTCCCTTCGTAAGTCAAAGTACCATCATCCACGTTCAGTCTACGGAAGACCCTGATATAAATGACTGTGGTGTAGCTACCTGAGTCAACCAAAATCATGTGCATGGGGATGCCCAGGATGGGATCCATGACTACCAGAGGGTCCGAGTGGGGGTGTACTAGCTGATCAGCATCCTGGTCAGAAAAAGCAAAGTGCCATGTTGGTCGGCTTTCTTGAATCTCCGCAATTCGGACGTGTTATTTTGCATTCTCTGCTTCTCGAGCCTCGAATTTTCTTTTTTTGTTGGATCAGTTATCGTCGACCCTATTCGCGTTAATCATTGTTAAAATTTCCTGCCCATTATTATGGATTGGATCCGACAGTAGGTGGGGAGGTGGCAGGAGATTATGTACATATTACTTCAAACCTCCCTTTTGTACTAACCTCATATTACTTAAGACCTGTGGTAGCTGCAATACCGGTTGGAATCCAATTTGGATGGATCCAACCTGATTGGGCGAGCTAGAGGCAACCGGTTAAGGTTCCTGATGTCCCTCCAGATAGCTGAAGGCACGTGGGTTAATGTGCTCTTCAAAGCCACCACCTCAGCTCTAACTTCTTGGTGGGCCCTATAACCAATCGTGGTGTTGTCCGCAAATGGCCTAAATCCAGAACCTGGCCCGGAAGGGGCATCCCTTTTGGTATCCTTTTGATGATTTTGGTGTCAATGCTCAGTGGGGATGTTGGCCATGGCCTCCTCGGCACATATATGTTTTTCTGCTCGGAGGAGAAATTCTTGAAAGGTGCTCACCCCCGATTTGTGGATGGCATAATTAAATTGGGTTCCAGGGGCGAGCCCAGCCATGGCCGTGATGGCCTTCGCGTCATCAGACACCAACTCTATCTCATGGATTTGAAACGTGCGATGTAACTCTTTAATGACTCGTCTCTGCCCTATTTTATATTAACGAGAGAGTCCTTCGGGGCCGCGCAGACTTTCAAAGAGAGATAATAGGTGTTGAAGACTGGCATCATATCACCCCACGAATGTATACATCCCGAGGGTAGAGTTCGGAACTAACGTTGGGCCTGGTCGCCCAACGTTAGAGGTAAAGCTTGGCAAAGGATGGTGTTGCTCGAGCTATATAGTTCCACCAATGCCAAGTATTTGTGAATATGGGTAGTAGGGTCGGTCTCCCCGTCATATAGTCAAATTTGGGGGACTTTGAATTTAGCGGGGAGAGGAGTTGCCAAGATGTGGGGGCAAAAGGTGATGCCACACTCATTCATCTAATAGCGGGGCTCGGGTGTTGTCAATCCCCCTCATGCATTTTCTCTAATTCGTTGAGCCGTCTGCGTAGGCGGGTAATTTCTGCTTCTCGCTCGTTGACCAGGTTAGGACCTTGTGCTCGGTTTGGCCCGAGATGTTCTCAGTCTTCAAAGAACTGGAGTCTCGAGTTTATGGACCATTGGGGTCGTTCTAGAGCCGGATCCAGTCCCAGGCATCCTGCAAATATGGAACGGGCTCACTGAGGGAAGAGCAGTGGGGACGATTCGGCTACCACACTGTTCTCGGGTTGAGGGCCTCGAGAATTGGCCTCCTGGTTGTCTGGGTTTATCGGGGGTTGATTTTGAGCGTTTCTTAAGTGATCCGCCTGAGGGGGATTTGCTTGGGGTTGAGGTGGTGTTTGAGGTTGTGGGTTCACAAGAGCTTGAGCCAATAGTTGGTTCATTTGCTGGAGCAAGTTAGGGTCAGTGAAAAGGTGCGTGATAGGTGACACAATTGTAACCCAGGTTCCTGCTTGAGGAGCATTTTGGCCATTCGTATTTTGGCCAACCTGAGTCCCCTGAGGCAGGTCTTCATTCCTTTGTAGATTTCTTGAGTTCTCACTCATTTCTAGAAGGAAAAGAGATGTTGATTTTTCGCTGGAAATACTTAAGCAGGTAAGAAAATATTATTGTATTTTTCTTGGGAGTGTCGCCCTCCTTCTAGCTCCAATTTGTTGACGTGATTTTTGGTCAATAAAGGAAAACAGTGAGTTTTAATATCGTGGGGGAGTAATTCCAAATGAAAGACATCTAAACAAGGGCTAATTCGGCCTTTTTATTGAATTAGCCAAACAGAACGTGTCTGGTCGGCTCACGTTTTTACAACTTGGTTACTTAGTCTTTCTTTCACTCTCTCTTTCACTATCTTATTTTCTGTCTTTTCTTATCTGTTTTTTCTCTCTTTTTCTTGTCCCTCCTCATTACAATCCATCAGGCCTCTTTTTACCCAATGATGGGTTAATTATTGTACAGGTAGTGGGACACTTGTCTTTTTCTTAATTACTCATAGGATATACTCTGTAGGGTGTATCTAGCTGACTAATTGCAACTTTGTATTATAATAATGGTGCTATTTACGGCACGCGTGAGGAGTAGCCATGTGTTGGGAGAATCCTGTTGACCTTGAGGGAATATCACTACTTTTGAGGGACTATTTTATTGTGGGCATGCTCTTTTGATCGTTAGACTGGCGTCATCAGGGGGCTGCTCTTGTTCTGCTCGGTAAGGTGCTCGCTTGAGTTCCTACTTGACTTTGTTCTGCTGGGCTAAGCTCGGTTTGTGCCACATCATCAGCTCGGAAGCTTACTTCACTGTGCTCGGTTGCATACATCACTAGAGTCGTCCTGGTTGGCTGGCGTCATTATTAGTTGTTTGGCTATGCTACTTTATTTTCGTTTAGCTTAGCTCGGGTATTATGACTTTAGTCTAGCTTGGTTCGGGCGTCATCACCATATATACTCAAAATTCATTTTCTCTCTCCTCACTTTACACTTATCTCTCTCAAATCAAAGGCATGTTCTCTCTGCAACCTCAAGCAAAACCCCAGTTCGTACATCGTTCAAGTTCGTGTTTCCAAGTTTCATTTTATGAAATGGCTCCAAGATATGACTTCATGAAGATGGCCGACAAGATCCACTTGGGTTCGACCGTGGATTTTGATGGACTGGTGAAGCAAGGGGTTGACAAAACCTTTGCTAAGAAGATCACTGAAAAACTAGAGAAATCTGGCCATAAGGGATTTCTCACTATGGAGTTTTCGCACACCTATCTCGAAGAGGTAGCCATGTTCTATGTGAATGATGAGGTTCATGACAGAGAAATCTATTCATCCATCCATAGCACTGAGATAAAGATAACTGCTGCGGATTTGGTTACTCACTGCCACCTTCTCTCGTCTGGACTAAAGGAGGTTGCTGAAAAAGATATCAACATAGTTGCGGCGTGGAAGGAGATCATCAAGCCAGAGTCAGCTGCTAAGGCTATTTGCATAGTCAAGAAGTTGCTCATTAAGGATGATTATCATAAGTTAATGATCGTGGTGTCCAAGTGAGTGAACATGAAGTTTGGCAGCTTCAATCAGATGTCTAGGACAAAGCTGACTATCATGATTGCTATAATGGAGGAAAAGAAAGTGAACTGGGATGAGTTCATCTTCAGCCGAAACTGCTAGAACATAATAAATAAGATAATTAATGATGATGGTCCGTTAGTTAGTTCGCTAGGGTATGACCTTGTGATTGGCCATCTGATGGAGGTGAATGGCATTCCCCTCAGGTATGGGAAATCTTTCCATGTAAACAAGATAATGTTCAAGGTGAATCTCTCAGCTACACAGAGGTAAGCCCAAGTAAGAAAGGCCGACACCAGCGAAGGTAAGTCAGCTGACCCTGTCCCCGAGGACACTGCTATAACTACATGGGCTACTTCTCCAAAGCCTGTGCATAAGAAAAAGAAAGTTGCAGCAAAGCCTGCCCTTGCCCCCGTAGTCGTCGAAGGCCCAGCACTTTCCCCAGCAGCCGAGATTGAGAAGGATTCTCCTGCACCTTCTCCAGTCATTAAGAAAAAATGCTCAATTGTACCTCGAAAGCCAGCTGCAGTCAAGAAGATAAAGATGGTAGAGCCAGCTGCCATCGAAGAAGCAGAAGAGGAAGAGATTCCTCTTGTCAAAACCAAAGGAAGGCAGTGAAATGAAGAAGCCACCTCTGAAAATTATTCTTGCTAAGACCCCTCAGCAAGGTGAATTGACAGCTTCTATCCTCAGTCAGCTGCCTCAAAATCTATCCATTGAAGAGAAAGCTGATTTGGCGTACAAGAAGTATCGACAAGCCATTGAAGCTGAATTTTAGTAGGTAGTTGAGAAACATCATGGGAGGATTGAAAATCTAACGTCAAAGTATGAAGGCCCCCGACCTGGATTGTTGAAAGATTCCCCATCTGGAAGACACCCTCGTGATATTACATTGCCTGATTCAGGATCTGAGCTGACATCCCTAGAGGAGTTCCAAATTCTAATTGCAGATGGATATTTCAAGAATATGACTCTACCCCATGTGTGGGATCTATATTTCGAGAGGACTCAACTTGTGTAAATTAGCTGATAGGTAGCAGAGTTCGAGCAGTCAGCATATTAACAAGGCCCCGTACAATACACTCCAAGAGGAGGAGTTGAATTGCAGCGAGAAAGGGAAAGGTTTGGCAGTGGTGGAAGAGGCCGAGGTACTCCATCACAGCTGAAACCTAAAGATATTTGTTATGTTGATACGCATTAGAAGGGAATAAACTACAGGGTTGGGCTAGATACTCTTGCAAATATAGAAATAGAATGGAAGAGTGAAGAAGCTAGGAGGAGAGCTGAAGAAGAGAATGCTAGGCTGGATCGAGAATGGAAAGAAAGACAGCAAAGGAAGGACCCTACTGCCAAACAAACCTACGAAAAGAAGAAAAGAGAGGAAGATACAAAGTTCCAATGATGGGTTAATTATTGTATAGGTAGTGGGACACTTGTCCTTTTCTTAATTACTCCTAAGATATACCCTGTAAGGTGTATCTAGCTGACTAATTGCAGCTTTGTATTATAATAATGGTGATATTTATGGCGCGCGTGGGGAGTATCCATGTGTTGGGAGAATCTTGTTGGCCTTGAGGGAATATTGCTACTTTTGAGGGACTATTTTGTTGTGGGCATGTTCTTTTGACCGTTTGACTGATGTCATCAGGGGACTGCTCTTGTCACGCATGTTCTGCTCGGTAAGGTGCTCGCTTGAGTTCCTACCTAACTTTGTTCTGCTGGGTTGAGCTTGGTTTGTGCCACATCATCAGCTCGGGAGCTTATGTCATTGTGCTCGGTTGCTTACATCACCAGGGTCGTCCTGGTCAGCTAGCATCATTATTAGTTGTTTTGGCCACGTGGCTTCATTTTTGTTTAGCTCGGCTCATGTACGTTTTCCTTGGTTCGGCTCAGGTGTCATCAATGGCCCCCAATCTTAATTCCGAGAAGAAATCTTTTTTGAATCGGATTTAAACTTTAATGCTAATCATGAGCCTTAATGAAAAAAGAAACCTTAAAAGTCTTCAGTCACTGACAGCTGTCTTTCGCCATTTAATGTTAAAAACGACGCATCAATTGGGAGTGATGATGGCAGACACGTGGCCTTCAGTTGGTGGACCATTCTGCACAGGAAATAGAGAGACTTGACTGTCACGACAGGGATGTAACATTTCCTGTCGCTTTTGAATATTGAAAAGGCGCGCCTGTTGGGATGGAGCGTTACTTCCGAGGGAAGTTAACCTATATATACCCCATTATTTTTTTATTCCATACTTTCGCATCTATCACCTTCCGAGCAGCATCAACAGAGACCGAGCAGAATTTTCAGGTCAGCTTAGGGTACCAGCGTCGAGAACACTTAGGTATTTCTCAAATTTCTACTTTCTCCCATCTTTTCCTTACTTTTTTCCTTGAAAAAACATGTATGTTTTTTAGGATAGCTAAAATCAAAATTGAAGTGTTCAGATTGAGATAGAGGATCCCCCATCTGATCCTTCTGTTAATTCCTTACCAGAAAGAGAGATTCCACCAGCAAACCCAATTTTTGTAGATCTTTCCAGTTCAGAACAAAATTCCTGAGGCAGAGGTTCCACTTGAGGAGATGCATATGATCTTCTACCCTACACCGGTGACAATATTCTGGGAAGGTCAGGTGTACAAGTCGGGTTTACCTCAAGAGGAGTCAGGCAAAGAGGTTGGGAACTCGGACCATCATTCGGACAGGTCTGCTGAGATTACAGATTCTCCCTATGACGATCGTGAGGAGGTTAGAGTCTCAGAGGAGGCCGGTGCTGGAGTTTCCTGGGCTGACGGCTTAGGGCATGACGGGCACCGTCATGGGGACCCGAGGCAGGGTGGCGGCCCCCCATTGAATATAATCGAAGTCTGGACTCGATCTGTCCAGAATGAGCAGGTGAGCATGATAATGAAGAGGGAATTAGGGGAGCTACACTCGAGATACATGATTCCCTCGACAGTACGTTTTTGGCGTTCGGACCCTGCCGAGGTGTCTGAGCATCCGCCGACAGGGTACATTGCCATATATTCCCAAAGCATGTTGTCCGGGCTGAGGTTTCCGTTGCCTTGTTTCATAATGAGGTGGTTCTAGAAGTGGGACTTGCCATTATCCCAGGTGCATCCGGTGACCTGGGTTGGATCTTGAGGTTGTTGGTACTTTTTTCCAAAGAGAAGTACCTGCGCCCACATTTTGAAGAAATAAACGAGTTATTCCCCTGGAAAGCAACTCCCATAGCACAAGGACGCCTTTCAGGTTGGTACTACGTGCAGACCCAACCCGGCTACATAGACGGGCTGATTTCTGGCCTTCCTCAGTCCCTCAAAGAGTGGAGGGACAAATGGTTCTAGGTCGAGGGTGATTGGCAGTCTGGCCGGGGGAGCTCGTTCCTTTCCCCACTACTCATTTTTTGATATGATTTCCGTAAGCACTATCTCTTGTTTCGAATTTTGTTTTTTTTTTTTCTTGGGTCATTGACCTTTTGTTTCTTCTTATTGCAGAGGTAATCAGCCCTCTCCGAGCAGTCTCTCTCGGGCCTTTGTGAATTGCCTGGAGAATATCTAGGCCATGCCTGAGCCAGACAGGAAGATACAAGTTCTAGCTACTGAGATGGAGTTGGCTACTGCCGTCCTGCGTCGGAGGCTGTCTGACGTCTCCGAGAATGAGGAAGAGGAGGAGGATCAAGGCAGGATGGATCCTCTGTTGACTGGGCAAGGAGGAGACCCGGGGTTGGAGCGTAGCCCGGCCAGGGTTGAGCAGGTTGTTCCACATCCCGCAACCCCTGTTGGGCAAAGGGCGACAATGATCGAGCAGGGTGTTCTGCCCCAATCTGGGTCGACCCCTCCTGGGCAAGTGCATTTGCCGACCGAGACGACTGAGCCGGTTGAGTAGGCTCGTCCAACTGATTCCCGAGGTAAGCATGTTTTCATGAGTTCGACATTTTCTCTTCAATTATTGTTTTTTGCGGTACTTATTGTTTTGCTTATTGTTGTAGGTCCAACAGGGGTGAATTTATTTGGTCTTCACCGGGTAAGGCAGACTGCTGCCTGCGGAGCTGGGGTGACTGCCAGTCTGAGCATAGACGTCGAGGCGGCAAGGAGAGAGGACATTCGGCAAGGCAAACGCCCGGCTGAGGGCATCCAAGAAGAAAAGGAGCCTCCGCTGCAGAGAAGGAGAGCGGATGGAGTGGTCATCAATGTGCCCTAATACATATACCCGCGGGCGAAGTCGAGCGAGTCTTCTCCGATGACCTGGGGCGAGAAGGTCATTTTATCCCTTCGAATCATGGTAAGGAGGAAGAGTGTGAGGGCATGGCCGGTTCACGGCTTAGGTGGTTTGTGGAGTTTGCCAAGTGCTCCACGCCCACTGAGGAGCAGGTTGCCACCTTGCCAAAGGTTGGTCAAGCAGCAAGGGACTTACCGAGTCATGCCTGGACAATGGGTGTTGAACAGTTATGCCAAGAGACTGGATGGGAAGAGCAGATCCAGTATACTATGGGGCTGTCCGGTAGAATCATCGGCATCCTGTGGCACGCGATTGGGGGAGCGCGCTACCTGGAAAGATGCCATGCCAATCTCCAACATGGTCATGCTACCTTGCTTAGGGTCTAGAAGTCTTTGAAGACCCAAGCTTCGGAGGCCACGGCCAGGCCGGAAGCCGAGAGGGAGTCCGCAGCAAAAACTAGGGCTGATTTGGATTAGGCACGCAACGCCGAGAAGGAGCTTTGTGCAAAGGTTTTTAAGTTGGAAAGGGCGGCTGCTGCTCATGCCAGGGAGATGGACAGACGTGAGGCCGAGGTCCGGAAGGAGTTGGGAGAAGCCTCTAGGAAGCAAGTAGAGGAGGCTCGGGCGGACGCCATCCGGGCATATAAAGACTCTGAGGAGTATGCCTTCATGCTAACTTGTGGGCATGCTACCAGTATCGAGGAGATCCTCCAGGACCTTAAGGAAGGAAATTCGTGGCCGAGTTAGAGTAAGAGCTCGACCGGTTGAATGTGGATCTGGATGTTTTCCATCCTCGGTTCCCTGATACTGCTAACAAGCAGGGTGCTCCCCCAGTTGCAGAAGTGGCCTCCAGCGACCCGGTTGAAATCTCTCCTCCAACTGGGACCCATCCTCCGACCTCCTAGGGTATTTTTTTTCTTCTGTTTTTAGATGTTTAATGGCCTCAAGCCTTTCCATGCAATTAGCTTCAGCCCCCAGTGTAAACATTTTGCGAATGAATGGAATTTCCTTTTTTGGCTATCTATTTATTCTACCGTACTTTTCTGAATTTTTTGCCAAGTATTGGGCTCGACTTTGACCAAATTTGTTGTGAGAAATTTCTAAGTATTATGCTCGATTTTGACAGAGTCTTTTTAGTGGGATCATTTCCAAGTTTTGTGCTCAGGTCATGGCCGAGTCCTTTTAGAGGAATTATTTCCAAATTTCGTGATCAGGCCGTGGCTGAGTCTTTTCAGTGGAATCATTTCCGAGTTTCGTGCTCGGGTCTTTACCGAGTCTTTTCAGTGGAATCATTTCCATGATTTGTGCTCGGTTTTGGCCGAGTCTTTTCAGTGGAATTATTTCCAAGATTTTGTGCTCGGGTCATGGCCGAGTCATTTTAGTGGAATCATTTCCAAGATTTTGTGCTCGGGTCCGGGCCGAGTCTTTTTAGTGGAATCATTTCCAAAATTTTGTGCTCGGGTCATGGCCGAGTCTTTTTAGTGGAAGTCTTCAAGTAGAACTCACAAAATATTAGATGAAAGGATAACTTCATTTCAGTCGCCCTGGGTTGACATGAACCATATTGATCCCGTAATTAACACTTCAGAACATCTCCACTGTGTTGGAGTAACATTTAGGAAAATGGACCTAGTAAAATATCCAGAAATCCCAGGCTTTATTGATAGTTTTTCCTTAAGCAAGTTACATTCCATGGGTGATTGATTTTTTCTCCACTTAAAATATTCGAGCTTGTATGCACCATTTGACAAAGGCTTGCTGATTTTGTACGGGCCTTCCCAGGTCGGTTTTAATGGAGTGGGCTCAGCTCCAGTGACTTTCTTTAATACTAAGTCACTGACTAAGAACTTCCTTTCTCTCACCTTCGAGTTGTAGTATCTATCACTCCTTTTTTGTATATATTATTTTTCATCTCGGTACTACACCTCTTTTCTTCTACCAGATCTAGTTCGGCTCTCAAGGCGACCTCATTCTTTTCTTCGGAAAAGCTAGTGATTATGAATGTTGGGGCCCCGATTTATACCGGAATCATGGCTTTAGCATCGTATGAAAAGGAGAATGGTGTCTCTCCTATGGCGGACCGATGTGTTATTATATAGGCCCATAATACTCCTGGTAGTTCCTCGGGCCAACTTCCTTTGGCTTCTTCGAGTCTGGTCTTCAATGTATATTTGAGAATTTTGTTTACTGCCTCGACCTGACCGTTTGATTGTGGGTGGTATGGAGTAGAGAAGTGGTTTTTGATGTGAAATCTTTCGCAAAAAGCTCGAATATTTTTGTTGTCGAATTGCTTCCCGTTGTCCGCTACTATCTTTTGCAAAAAGCTCGAAATGTTTTGTTATCGAATTGCTTACCGTTGTCCGCTACTATCTTTCGCAAAAAGCTTGAAATTTTTTATTGTCGAATTGCTTCCCGTTGTCCATTACTATTGAGAGGGGTATCCCAAACCTGCATATTATTGATTTCCACAAAAAGCTAGTGGTTTTTCCTCACTTATTTCCGCTAAAGGTTCTTCTTCGGCCCACTTGGTGAAATAATCTACCACGACTATGGCATACTTGACGCCCCCTTTGCCAGTAGGAAGTGGTCCGATGAGATCGACTCCCCATTTGGCAAATGGCCAAGGGCTGGAGATTGGAGTGAGTTGTTCGGGATGGTACCTGACCTAGGGAGCGAATCTTTGACACTTTTCGCATTTTTTTGCCATCAAGATCGCGTCTTGTTTAAGGGTTGGCCAGTAGTACCCTTGCTAGATCAATTTGTGTGCCAGTGTCTGACCTCCAGCATGGTTTCCACAGATCCCCTCATGTACTTCGTGTAGAGAGAATTCGGCATCGGTTTCTGATAAGCATTTGAGCAATGGGACCGAATATCCGCGCTTATATAGGACACCATCCACCATGGTATATCGAGATGCCCTGGACCTAAGTGTACGGGCATTGGCCTTATTTTCTGGTTGGATCCTGTATTCCAAGTATTGAACGATTGGGGTCATCCAGGTCAGCTCGGCTTTCTCATTGACATTTATTTTGTCGATGTTGAGTGATGAAGCGGGTAAGGAGTAACCGTGACTTTCCCGATCAGGTCAGCTCCCGAGCTAGATGTCAGTTGGGCTAGGGCGTCTGCCTGCGCGTTTTCACTCATGGGGATGTGCATTATTTCTGCCTTGAATTGTGAGATCCTATTTTTTGCGAGCTCCAAATATCGGGCTATCTTTGGTTCCTTTGCTTCGTAGTTCCCGTTAATTTGATTCACTACCAATTGGGAGTCGCTATGGATGAGCATTTTTTTCAATCTCATTGAGGCTGCCATCTCTAATCCCATCAGTAATTATTCGTATTCGGCTTCATTGTTTGTTGCTAGGAAATTTAATCGGACGGCCGAGCAGAAGCACTTGTTCTCTGGGTTAATTAGGACGATTCTTGCCCCTGCTCGGTCTGTGGTGGAGGAGCCATCGACAAACAGTTTTCATTCTTCTTCTTCACTAAATTCCACTCGGATGGGTGGAGTGAATTCTACGATGAAGTCTGCTAAGGATTGCCCCTTCATAGTTGTCCTTGGTTCGAATGAGATTTTGAATTAACTGAGTTTGATGGCCCACTTGATCATCCGACCTGACGTGTCAGGTCTGTGCAGGATTTTCTTTAATGGGTACTCGGTCAATATGATGATCTTATGTTCCAGGAAATACGTCCTTAATTTGCGTGAGAAGATGATCAATGCGTATGTTAGTTTCTCCATTGGGGGGTATCATAGCTCGGCGTCGTGCAGGGCCTGGCTGACATAATAAAGTGGATGCTGGACCGAGCCATCTAGTTGAAGGATCACCAAGCTGACAACGTATTTAGACACAGCGAGATACAAGTACAAGTTTTCACCTTGGGTCGGCTTTTGTAGGAGGGGGATGATCGTCAGATGTTGTTTGAGTTCGTCGAATGTTGTCTGCACTTGGTCAGTCCATTTGAAGCTTTTATTCTTTTTGATCACTTCGAAGAAGGGCCTACACTTGTTGGCTGACCTTGAGATGAATCGGCTCAAAGCGGCTAGGCATCACGTCAAGCTTTGTACCTTTTTTACCGAGTTAGGTTGTTCTAGATTGATTATGGCTTTGATTTTGTCTCGGTTGGCCTCAATTCCCCTCTAACTAACCATATATCCTAAAAACTTTCCCAGGACGACCCTAAACGTACATTTCTTTAGGTTTAACATGATTTTGTACTCGCGTAAGACTTTGAACATTTCGTTGAGATCATGTAAGCGGTCAACAACAGACAGTGATTTTACAAGCATATCATCTACATAGACTTCCATGGTGTGTCCTATCAGCTTTTGAAACATTTTAGTGACTAACCTTTGGTAGGTTGCCCCAGCATTTTTTAGTCCGAATGGCATCATTTTGTAGCAGTAAAACCCTCTAGCCGAATAGAAAGAAGTATTCTCTTCATCGTCTGGGTGCATTCGGATCTAGTTATAGCCTGAATATGCGTCCATGAAGCTCATCAACTTGTGGCATGTGGTTGCATCAACCATGTAGTCTATGTTTGGGAGAGGGTAACTGTTTTTGGGGCATGATTTGTTTAAGTCTGTGAAATCGATGCAAATACGCCACTGTCCGCTGCTCTTCTTTACTATTAAGGGGTTGGCTACCTACCGTGGGTGGAGCACTTCCCAGAAGAAATCGCTATTCAAGAGCTTACCGACCTCGGCCTCCAATGTGACCTGTCTGTCCGGACCTAATTTTCTTTGCTTTTGGATCACTGGTCGGTAGGTGAGGTCGATGTTTAGACTGTGGCAGGCATGTTTGGGGTCAATGCCTGGCATGTCGGCGTGAGTCCACGCAAGGACGTCTAGATTGTTGCTTAGAAATTCAATGAGCTCTGATTGGAGTGGTTATTGTAGACTGTGACCGATCCTGAGTTGCTACCTCCCCTCTTCCTTATCAACATCTACTATGTCGACCTCCTCTACTGGCTCGGCATGCTTTTGCTTCTTGCTCTGTCCTTCCTTTTTCTGGAGCAATTCTTCTTCTTCTATTGGCTCTTTTCTGGGTCATCCATTCGGGTCGGCTTTGGTCTCGATAACTTGATTTCGTGACCCGGTGTTGGGCTCAGTCTTTCCAACACTTCCGAAGTCTACATTCACGGTTGCTTCATCGGATTCTCATCTTCCACAACATTTATCTCCACGGGTCTGATCTTTAGAGAGCATTCCTAAAATTCTCTCTGGTTCTCTTTGTGAATTCCTTCTCCGCTCGAGATCGAAAATTTGATGCAGAAGTGATATACCGACACAGCTGCTTTCAAGTGGTAAAGTAGAGGTCGGCCGATGATGGCATTATATTCGGAGTCTGAATTGATTATTTTGAATATGGTGATGACGGTCCTCTTATGCATTCACTGGCCCATCTGGATGGATAAACCTACTTCTCCCAGCGGGATGATTCTCCCTCCCCCGAATCCCAAAATGCTTTCATTGCATGGCTTTATGTAGCTGTCATCTACGTTTAGTCTACGAAAGGCCCTAATATAAATGACCGAGGCGTAGCTGCCTGAGTCAAGCAGAATCGTGTGCACGGGGATGCCCAGGATGGGAGCCGTGACGACCAGAGGGTCTGATTGGGGATGTAATAGTTGATCAGCATCCTGGTCGGAGAAGGTGAAGTACCCTGTTGGTCGGCCTTCTTGAATCTCTACAATTCGGATGTGCTACTTAGTTGTCTCAGCCTCTCGAGCCTCGGGTTTTCTTTTTCTATTGGACCAGTTATCTTTGTCCCAATTCGCATTGATCATTGTTAAAATTTCCTACCCATTGTTATTATTAGGTGGTGGTACCCGGTCAGGATTAGGACGTTGTTCCGGATTAGCTCCGGCAGTAGGTGGTGGGAATTGCGGAAGGTTATGTACATATTGTTTCAAACCTCCCTTTTGTACTAACCTCATGATTTCCCAAACAAGGTCTTGGGATTCATCTGTTTCGTGGTTGATTGACCTGTGGTAGCTGCAATATCGGTTGGAATCCAATGTAGATGGATCCAACCTAATTGGGCGAGCAGGAGGTAGCAGATTTCTGATGTCCCTCCAAATAGCTAAAGGCGCATGGGCTAATGTGCTCTTTAGGGCCGCTACCTCAGCTTTGACTTCTTGGTATATTCTACTAACCTGTCATGGTATTGTCAGAAAATGGCCTAAAGTCGAAAGTAGCCCGAAAGGGACGTCCCTCTTGGCCTTCTTTCGATGATTTTGGTGTCTGTAATCGGCGGAATGTTGGCCATGGCCTCCTCGGCACATATGTGTCTTTTGGCCTGGAGGAGAAATTCTTGAAAAGTACTCGCCCTCGATTCATGGACGGTGTAATTAAATCGGGTTCTAGGGGCGAGCCCAGCCATAGCTACGATGACCATCGCGTCATCCAAGACGGGCTCCATCTCGCAGATTTGTTAGTTGAACCATGCAATGTAACTCTTTAATGATTCATCTCTGGCCTATTTTATATTGAAGAGAGAGTCCTCTGGGGCCGCGCAGAACTTCGAAGCGAGATAGTACATGTTGAAAGCTGGCATCATGTCATTCCATGAATGTATACATCCCAGTTGTAGAGTTCAGAACCAGCGATGTGCTCAGTTGCCCAATGTCAGGGGGAAAGCTCGGCAGAGATGGTGTCACTCGAGCTGTATAGTTCCATCCATGCCAAGTATTTGTGAATGTGAGTAGTAGGGTCGGTCTCTCCGTCATATAGTCCAATCTGGGGGACTTTGAATTTGGCTGGGAGATGAGTTGCCAAGATGTGGGGGGCAAAAGGTGATGCCACACTCGTTCGTCTAACAGTGGGGCTTGGGTGTTGTTGATCCCCCTAATGCGTTTCCTCTAATTCGTTGAGTCGTCTGTGTAGGCAGGTAATTTTTGCTTCTCACTTGTCGACTGGGCTGGGAACTTGTGCTCGGTTAGGCCTGGATGTTCTCGGTCTTCTGGGAACTAGAGCCTCGAATTTATTGACCGATGGGGTTGTTCTTGAGCTAGATCTAGTCCCAAATGTCCTGCAAATACCGAATGGGTTCGCTGAGGGTGGAGCGGCGGGGATGATTCAGCTACCACGTTGTGCTCGGGGGAGTCTTCGTGTTTCCTCCTCCTGTGTTGCCTGTTCTCAGGTTGAGGGCCTCGAGAATTGGCCTCCTGATTGTTTGGGTTTATCGGGGGTTGATTTTGAGCATTTCTTAAGGGATTCGCCTGAGGGAATTCACTTGTGGTTGAGGTGGTATTTGAGGTTGTGGGGTCACAAGAGCTTCAGCCAATAGTTGGCTCATTTGCTGGAAGAAGTTAGGGTCAGTGAAATGTTGCGTGATAGGTGATGCAATTGTAACCTTGTGTAAGCCAACCTAGTTGTCCTTCAAGAAGGTGAGTCAGCTGACCGTATCCCTGAGGACACTGCAGCAACTGCAAAGGCTACTTCTCCAAAGCCTGTGTAGAAGAAGAAAAAAGTTGCAGCAAAGCCTGTCCCTGCCCCCACAGCCGTCAAAGACCCAGCACCTGCCCCAGCAGCCGAGACTGAGAAGAATTCT
Source organism: Rehmannia glutinosa (assembly GCA_016081115.2). Classification (NCBI taxonomy): domain Eukaryota; kingdom Viridiplantae; phylum Streptophyta; class Magnoliopsida; order Lamiales; family Orobanchaceae; genus Rehmannia; species Rehmannia glutinosa. Next base: position 80,784,667 of record CM071934.1, read on the forward strand.
CCTGCACCTTCTCCAGTCGTCAAGAAGAAATGCTCAGTTGTGCCTCGAAAGCCAGCTATAGTCAAGAAGATAAAGATGGTGGAGCCAGCTACCATCGAAGAAGCAGAAGAGGAAGAGATTCCTCTTGTCAAAACCAAAAGAAGGCGACTGATGAAGAAGTCCGCCTTGGAAAGCCAGCTGAGTCTGGCGCTCAAGTTGAAAAAGAGACTGATGATGTAGGAGTAGCAGTCTCAGCAAGCTGAAGGTGGTGAGAATACCACTGCTGATGTAGAAGAGTCTGATGATAAAGATCAGTAGAGTATAGAAAAGGCAGTTGTTCGCGAGACAGCTGAAGAACGAGAAGTAGGAACAGTTGACCAGTCTGAGGAGTTAGTTGTTAACTCCCCTCAAACTGATGCAAGAACCATTGAGGAGGAGAGGGCTCCTCTTAAGCTGTAGGTCCCAAGGGGTGTGAATAAGGTTTAGAAGGGGGTTTGAATAAACCATACCAACTTTTCGATTTTAGTCCTTTTAAAATATTACAGAGTTAATTACACAGCTAGGTCCTTGATGGACAGCTAAGTTAGTTAATCAGTAGAGTTAGCCACTCAACAGACTCGAAAGAGTTGTTGATAGAATAACTCAGCTGTTTAAGCTAAACCTTAACTTGGCTGTGATGAGATTTTCAGCGGAAGACTTAACACCCTTTAATTTAACTTTGTTTTAAACACTTGATTTTAGCACTTTGTTAATTATCAGTTGGATAGCAAATTATCAACAGATATAGAATATGTATGCAGAAATAAAATGTTGAAATGTAAATGAGATGGGGTAATTCTTCTACTCCTCTCTTCTCCAACTCCTGGAGGAATCCTCTAAGTAATGATCAGTGTACAAAGTGGTTATCAGTCCAGATACAAGTCTTGATCACACAGCTTACTTGCTCCTTTGGGACTCAGTCTGGAGATGCCTTGATCACTCGGTTGGCTTCTCGTCCGACTCGGCTTCTTCTTCTGGCAGGGCTGCGCTTGCTTGCTACTTGACTCACTTTCTCAAGCTTCTTGGATTTGATCACGAAGCAGTCCAATAACTTGAGATTGGTTCAACCTTCAACCTTTCTACAATCTTCCTTGGAAAGTATACCCCTTCTGCTTCTTCAAAAGTTTCCTCTTCAACAGTTTGAAGTTGTCTTTCCTTCACAGCTTAGTGTTGGATCGATTTCCTTCTAGATTTAGGCTTGAGGATTTTCTTGAATAACTTGAGAATATTTTGCAGGTTACAGTATGAATAATGCTCGTTATCACAGGTATGCAAGGTAATCAAGGTAACCTTTTCTCAAAGTGATTCCTCAGCCTTTTATGGTGAACTTTCAAAAATCTGCCCATTGAAGAGATAGACTGATTTTCAAAAGTCACTTGTGTTCGTTGGCTTATCTTGTTGCAGTCCTTGATGTTGACATTTCCTCTTATTAAATGAACGTTTAGCTTTTCAGAATCTGACACGAGGTGTAGTGCTTCCCATTGGTTTATTCCTTTTGCACGCTTCTGGGACTGAGCACTTTAAGACATGGCAACATGGAAGTATTACTTGTTTAAGTAAGTTTCTTGACTTCTGTGCAACGGATTCTTTTCAGTCGTCTTGACTTGACTGCAGTCCTTTATTCCCCAGGTGACTTTGAGTTAGCTTCCAATCAATGGCTGACTCATCTGTCACTTCAACTTGAGACTTGGCTTCTTGAGTTGACTTGATTTACTCCTCATACAGCTGTGTCCCAGCTGATACTCCTTCAGTCGAGTCCTTGACATCTCTTCCTTTCCACACTCAGCTGCTTCACAGCGGAGTCTTCATCCTAGTCTTTAGTTGACTTCTTGTATATCCAGGCATAGCTGACTTGACTCAGCTCATACAGTCTTATCTATTACAATACAAATTACAAGGAAAATGGGGTGCCAACTTTCTAGTCTAAGTTTTACATGGCATTCATCAAAATCTAAGCAATAAATTTCCCAACAATTTCCCCTTTTTGATGATGCCAAAACTGAAATACATACAAACAATATGTAAATAGCAAAGATACATACAGACAATGCAGAAACAAAGAATGTATGCGTAGAATCAATTTTTTTATTGATCATAACATTCTTGTTCTTTACACAGTTGTTTTCAATGTGTATCAGAGCAAACATAGCATTCTATATCTACGCAAAAAATATAGAAATTACAAATTTCTTATTCAACGTACAGAAGACTTACATACATATGTATTTACAAAAGTAAAATACAGGAACAGGTTGGCAGCAACGCTTCATCGTCTTCGCTGCCTCCTTCTTTCTTCTTCAGCTCTGTCTTCGGCAGCTCTCTTTCTCTTCTTTTCTTCTTCAGTTGCCTTCTTTTTCTCGTAAGCTCTCTTCGCAGCTTCATCACTTCTTTTTCTTTCCTGTCTTTCCTGCCACAGCTGATCTTGCCTTTTGTTTTCCTCTTCAATCCTCTTTACATATTCAACATTCTCCCTCTTCACTTCCAGATTAGCTACTTCATCGTACCTAGCCCAATAGATCTTTCCCTTCTTGCCTGGATCTATGTATTCAATATTTTTGGGTAGAGGTCTAGATATAAAGCCTCTACCTCTGCCACTTCTTCCTCCTTCTGTGGGCGTGTATTGCACTGGAGTCTTCTTCTTACCAGTAGAGTGACCAGCAAAGTGACTGCTAGTAGTCTACTACTTGTTAGCTTCTTCGCACAGCTTCAAACCTTTTTCCCAGTACAAGTCCTAGGCTTGGCCTATGGACATGTTTTTGAAGTATCCTTCAGACTCGAGCGTTTTGAATTCTTCAACAGATCTTGGCTCTTGTCCGTCATCTGGAATGGCATCTGTATCTTTCCCTGTCGGGATGTCTCCGAATTGTTTTAACATCTCTTCAACACGGACATCCGTTCTCTTGTCGAAATCCTCCATCTCTGCTTCTACAATCGTTTTTTTATGAGACATGGGCACAGCAGAGTGATAGAGCGGCAGAGTTACAGGAAGTTTGCTGATTATGCTGGTTGTCACATGACCTTGCTGAGGGGTTTCAGCAAGCATTAAGGTCACATCCTTTGACCCTTCCCCCTCAACAACTTTTCCCTTTTCTTTCCTCTTCTCAACAGCTGCATCTGTCTTTTCTACAGCGGATGTCTCCTTCAAACTCTTTTGGTATTCCTCTTCCCCCTTTTTGGCATCATCAAAGGAGAGAGGAACCCCTGTAAACATCCCAGCAAGCATGAAGTCTAGTCGGCTGATGGTTGAATTCTGCTTGGAGTCGGCTGCGGAGTATGTTGTTCGAAACTCTGAGCGGGTGGCTTTGGACTCGGCTGCCACCAATTTCATTTCATCCATAAGAAGGCTGAATTTGGCATTCATATTCTCCTCGACGCACAGAAGTTCCTTGCGATGAAATTCACACAGCAATTCCATCTCAGTTGTATGGGAGGCATGGAATCTCTCCATATAGGTTTGCATTCTTGCCTTCATGTCAGCATTGTCAGCACTCCAGATCAGCATTCGGTTGTATAGTGCCTTGAAGTAGCAAACCTGCTCGAGACGCATGGCACTCTGCTGTTGAGATCATTCCCTTATTCTGACCACCATTCCTCTCAAATCTGCTCTGAGAGTGGCATCTAAATTGTCCAAGCGCATGTCGAGAGAGTCTTGGTGTCGTTCAATCTTCTCAATCTCTTCACTGATCGTTCTAAATATTTCACGTATCTCAGTTGTCTGACTTGAGTCAGCTGTCGGCCACTCTGCATCAAAATTGAAATCAACTAGCACAATCGAATCAGTCGGAATTATGGGATCTTCTTGGATGGTGTAGAGCTTATTTTCTCTTGCAGTTTCTTCTTCGAGCATGGGCAGCTCATGAGAAAAAGGAAATACTTCTTCATAAGCATCGTCTCACACTTGAGATATTGTGCGCGAGGTGGTCTCTCGCTGCGGCACGGAAGCCTGCTTGATTGATTGGTATGATTCATTGGGGCCTTTGATGGTATTGACCCGGTGGCCGAGCCTCTTTGTCTTAATGACTTCTTCGGTCTCATTTGGTTTGTCCTTTTGAGTTACTGATTCCACGGCCGTATCAAGTAGCTTCATCGGAAGATGATGAGACTTGAGGGTTTGGCTCATCATCAAAATTGAACGTTTGTCGAGCAGCTTTGAAGTCTAGCTTACTCGTACTTGGTAGAACATCCCCAGCTGAGTTTTGTTGATGTGCAGCAGGGGTGGACTCAGCTTCATCTTCAGATCCCAGAAAAGATATATCAGGGTTGTCTTGGGAATCATGAAGAGCACTTATCTCCTTCTCAGTTTCTTCAATGTGAACAGGAGGAATGTTCTGCATTTCCGTCTCTTTACCCAGGGAAGTCTCAACCTCCCTTCGGCCTTGATTACCTCCTGTAGTCTCAATTGCAGCAAGGCCTTGTACATTCCCTTCGACAGACGCAGCTGTCTTAGGGTCTTCTGCAGTGGAATCCACAGGAGTCTCATCTCCTTGGATTGCACTTTCATTGCCCAGAGTGTTAACTTCCAGGGCAGATCCATCATGTGCCTCGACTGCATCAGCAGTGTCCTCAGCCTGCAAAGCTGTTGGCACTTCAGCTGAGACAGACTCAATTGTCCAAGCTTCGTCAGTGACAACTTATTGTTGTTCTTATTCTTTTTCCTTCTCCACTTCGCCTCCTTTCTGCATTGTGGAGTCATCTGTAGCATCCTCGGACCAGTGCGGTGGAGATTGAGTTCCCCCGAGTGGCCACACCGGTGAGTGACTCATGTTGGGGTCACTCTGCTCCAGACTCCCGGTTGCTTCCTTTGAGTGCTCAGCCATGGGGGCAGGTGGTAAGACACCTTCAACAGGGGTTGGCACAACTTGGGTGCCCAAATTCCAGGTGTCATCGCCAAGTCCCTTGGATCCATCCTCTGAGTGAACTGGAAAAGTGGTTGCAGCAATAACTGTGGCAATCTGTTGTACCACTCCCAACAGATCAATCTCCAGTTGTGATTTGGAAGACTCTCATGGTCCTTCCATCAGCTGTTGCTTATGCACCAATGAGGATTCTCGCATGGCCTGCTGCATGTCCAACTTTTCTTGTGAAGCAATCGGATCCATGCCCTCATCACTATTTGAGAGCATGTCAAGATGAGGATGAGTGTGGACGCTGGTTCCAGTGAAAGGACAGATGTTGGCTTTCTCAGGAGCTTCAGCTTCCTCGGCTAATCTCTCCTTTTCTTTCTCCTTGAAGATGTGCAAGATATCCAGGCAGTTATCTTCATCAAGTGCCTGAAGCACAGTAGTTAAACCTAGGAAATTTAGCAGTTCTTCCTCTTCCTCAATGAATTCAGGACATTCAAATTGTTCCCTCGAGCGACTCAGCTTCCATGCATGCCATTCACACAGACAACGCTGAATGTCTGGGTACGCAGGAGAAACAACTATCACATCATCATCTTCATCCTCTTCTTGTTGCCCTTCCTTTTCAGGAATGGAAGGCAACATGCTCTGCTGCTTATCTCCTTCAGCAGCATCGGGGGCAGGTGGAGACAGAGCTCTTTCATCAGAATATTGTGCGTTGTCTTGGCTGCCTCTTCTTCCTCAGTTGTTCTATCCACAGCTGGGACTTCTTTTTGCCTCTGCTGATCGGCCTCAGCAGACTTGGTTGTTTCATCAAAAACTTCTGGAGATTGCACTTCTTTAGCAGTCTCAGAGACTTTTTCCAGCTGAGTGGCAGACTCAGTTGTCTTCTCAAGCTCCGAGAGCTTGGTAATTATTCTTCTTCTTTTTGTCCTCACTAGAGGAAGTTCTGGTTCGGATACTTCTTCCTCAGGTTTCTTGGCGGCGGGGGTCGGTGCATCTTTCGTCTTTGACTGAGGAGCTGCCTTTCTTGGCTTGGCAGTCCTCTTCTTTTTGATGGTCAGAGAAGGTATTTGGGGTTCCTTCTCCGCCTCAGCTGCGTGGGCAGGAGACACGGCTGCCGGGGCAGGTGCGTCTTTTGTCTTTGCTGCAGGGGCAGCTTTCTTTTTTCCAGCTGCATGGGCAGCTCTCTTTTTATGAGGGGAGGAAGCAGCTGTGTCGATGGGGTCAGTTGATTCCCCCTCACTGTTGTCAACCCTTTTGGCATAGGCTCTCTTCTGGGCTCCTGAGAGATTGGCCCGGAACATCTTCTTGTTGACATGGAATGACTTTCCATGTCGAAGGGGAATACCCTTCACCTCCATTAGATGGACAATGACTATGCCATAGCCAAGTGATCCTCCAAAGGATCCATCCTCCTTGAACGACTTGTTGCCAATATTCTGGCAATGTCTAATGTAGATGAATTCAGCCCAATTGATCTTCTGCTCTTCCATGATCGCAGCCATGACTATCAGCTTGGTTTTGGACAGCTGATTGAAGCTGTCAAACTTCATGTCTATACACTTCATGACGATATCCATTAATTTATGATAATCCTCCTTCACCAGCTTCTTCTCAGCTGTGTAGACAACTTTTACAGCACATTCAGGTTTAGCTACTTCATTCCATGCAGCAGCCAAGTTGACGTCGGCTTCATATATTTCTGGCATGCCCTCCGACGATAATAAACAGTGCTCCGCAAGGTCCTTTGCGGTGATTAGAATGTCCTTGCGGTAGACGGAAGATTTAATCCCTTCGTCCTGCACCTCAGCATTGACGTAAAACTGTGCGACCTCCTCAACGTATGTCATCGGAAATTCCATCCTGAGGAATGGTTTCAGTCCAGATTTCTCGATTTTATCTGCTATCTTCTTCATAGGGGTTTCATTGGAACCCTACTTTATCATCCCTTCAAAATCTACAGTTGATCCGGTGTGGATTTGCTTTGCGAGCTTAGCGAAATCATGTGTTGGTGCCATTTTTAGAAGATTCTACCGATTAAATCTTGATAAACTTGCTTTGAGAGCTGGTAGGGTTTTTGAGAGAAAAAGGACTTGCTTTGGAAGGTTTGAAGATGAACAGTTTTCAGTGTGAGAGAGAAAACTGAAAAAATGAGTATATAAGGGTTATTTTTTTTTAGGGAGTATATAAGGGTTATGAAAGGACGTGTTTTTGGTTTTTGAATTTTTATCAGGATCAACGGCTCAGATTTAGCACGCCTCATTGCATTTAATTGCTCGCATTTAATGCGGCAGCATTTATATCTAATCATATGCTTGTTGTGCAGCTTTTGATTGTACCCGTCATAATTACGCTGATGTCATCCTTAAAAACATTCCCGCTTATTAAAAACGACTGCGCTTTTGTCACCTAGCTCATAAATGACTCAGCTCTTCTTCTTTCTTTCCATATAGTGACTCAATTGTCGCCTAACTCGTCTGGTGACTTCCCATCTGATTGATTCATGAGACATTCCATTTTCATCTTCTCACATTCCATCTCTTCTCATTGAGTCTTCTGAGTATCAACTCAGCTCAAGTAACCCTAGCTCATGCTTAATCTACTCAAATCTTGATTCACATAAAGGTTTGGTGAATATGTCAGCTAACTGCTTATCAGTTGAGATGTATTCCAAAGTGATGCCTTTTAAACATGATCTCTTATAAAATAATATCTGATATCAATGTGCTTTGTTCTTGAATGCAACACCGGATTTTGAGTGATTGCAATGGCACTTGTGTTATCACACATAATTGGAATCTCTTTTTCTTCAATTTGATAATCTCTCACCTGTTGTCTCATCCATAAGACTTGGGCACAACAACTGCCCATAGCTATGTACTCTGCTTCAGCTGTGGATGTGGCTATTGGATTTTGCTTCTTGCTAAACCAGGAAACTAGTCTGTTTCCAAGAATTTGACATGTACCTGAAGTACTCTTCCTGTCAACTCTACATCCAGCATAGTCAGAGTATGAATAACCAATAATCTTGAATCCACCTTCCTTTGGATACCATAAGCCAACTTCTTGGCATCCCTTCAAATATCTTAGGATTCTCTTAGCTGCAGTCATGTGACTTTCCTTTGGAGCAGATTGGAATCTTGCACATACTCCTACTGCAAAGGTGATGTCTGGCCTGCTTGATGTTAGATAGAGCAGTGATCCAATAAGTGCTCTGTATCTTGTTTGATCCACAGGCTTTCCATCTGCATCCATGTCCATCTTGACCGATGTATTCATTGGTATTTTTACAGAAGACTTCTCTTCTATACCAAATTTCTTCATCAAATCTCTGGTGTACTTTGTTTGACTTATGAAAGTTCCATCCATCAGCTCTTTAACTTGGAGTCCTAAGAAGAATGTCAGCTCTCCCATCATGTTCATTTCAAATTTGCCTTGCATGAGGTTTGAGAATTTATCACACAGCTCTTTGTTTATGGATCCAAAAATGATGTCATCCACATATATTTGACCAAGTAATATACTCTCCCCATCTTGAATTCTGAAGAGTGTTCTGTCCACTTTGCCTTTGGTGAATCCATTATCTGTTAGAAATTGAGATAATGTATCATACCATACTCTAGGTGCTTGTTTCAATCCATATAGAGCTTTCTTGAGCTTATACACTTTGTATCCAAGAGTCTTCTGCTCAAAGCCTGGAGGTTGCTCAACATAGACTTCTTCTTCTAACAGTCCATTTAAAAATGCACTTTTAACATCCATTTGATATACAGTGAAGTCTTGTGTGCAGCATAGGCAAGAAACATCCTTATTGCTCTAATCTTGCAACAGGAGCAAATGTTTCGTCAAAATCTATTCCTTCTTCTTGGCAATACCCTTTGGCTACCAATCTTGCTTTATTTCTTACCACAGAACCTTCTTCATTCATCTTGTTTCTGAAAACCCATTTTATGCCAATAATATTTTGATGGGTTGGTCTCTGCACCAATTCCCATACTTTGTACCTTTCAAATTGATTCAGCTCTTCTTGCATGGCTTGAATCCAATGTGTGTCATCCAATGCTTGTGACACATCTTTTGGCTCTATTTGGAAAATAAAATAAGTGAACATTACTTCTTATTGAGCGCTAGATCTGGTTCTTACACCATCTCTTACATCTCCAATGACTAGCTCTGGTAGATGGTCTCTCAGCCATCTCACATCAGGTTGGAGTAAATCAGTTGGGTTCGGTCGTCTTGCAGCAGTGTTGTCTTGAGCAGCTCTTTCACCATCATTTAGCTGCAGATTTTCCAGCTGTCTTTGAGACTCAGCAGTCTCATCTTCATCTTGATTAATTGCTTCAGCTTCTGCTTCAACATAAGGACTCTTCTGCATAGTTGGTTGATTCAGCTTATCAGCTAACTCTTCAATGTCTTCCCCATTTACATTAGGTTCATCAAAAACCACATGGATAGACTCTTCTATGACCATAGTCCTCTTGTTCAGCACTCTGTAGGCTTTGCTTTCAGCTGAGTATCCCAAAAAGATACCTTTATCAGCTTTAGCATCAAAAGCCTTTAGATTATTCTTGCCATTGTTGTGGATGAAGCATTTACATCCAAATATTCTAAAATATACAACATTTGGCTTTCTCCCTATCCATATTTCATAGGGAGTCTTTGTCAGCTGTCTGTTAATCATGCATCTATTTTGAGTATAGCATGCAGTGTTTATGGCTTCAGCCCAAAATCTCTTTGGCAATCCAACTTCAGCGAACATGGTCCTCATGACTTCTTTGAGAGTTCTGTTTCTTCTTCTTCGCTACTCCATTCTCTTTGTGGAGTCCTTGCAGAGATAATTCATGAGCAATACCATTTTCAATGCAATACTGAGTAATTATCCCATTGACAAACTCAGTTCCTCTATCAGACCTTATCTTTATAATGGTTTGACTCTTCTCATTTTGGACTCTTTTCATCAGCAGAGGTAACTTCTGCATGGTTTCCTTCTTTTTGCACATGAAGATTGTCCATGAATATCTTGAGTAGTCATCCACCACTACTAAAGTATATTTCTTTCCACTTATACTAGTTGGCTCAACTGGACCAAACAAATCCATATGCAACAGATGCAATATTCTTGTTGAAGATGGACTAGACTTCTCTTTGAATGATGATTTGATCTGCTTTCCCATCTGACATGCATCACAAATACTTTCTTTCTTGTACACTGAGTCTAGCAGTCCTTCCATAAGATGAATCCTTGCAAGCTTGTTAATTGTCTTGAAATTCAGATGACTCAGCTTCTTGTGGCACAGCCAACTTGATTCGGCTGTACTCTTTGCTAGCAGACAAGTGCTTGATGTGGCAGTCGACCAATCTATTACATGCATGTTCTTCTGTCTGGATCCTTGCAACACTATTTCATTTGATTCAGCATCTTTGATTTGGCACTCCCATATTGAATCCAACATTATATCCCTTGTCACAGAGTTGGCTGATGCTTAACAGGTTGAAGTTGAGACCTTCAACATATGCAACATCTGTGATTTCTAATCCATTTTTCTTGATGGATCCAGTGCCTCTTATTTCCCCTGGAGCTTCATTTCCTCCAAATATGACTTTTGCACCTCTAATCTCCTTGAGTTTTGATCGATTTCTCTTATTTCCTGTCATGTGTCTGGAACAGCCACTATCCATGTACCAGGTTCCTTGGCACTCAGCTGTTCCTTGAACCTGCAATCAAGGAAATCAGTTTTTAGGTACCCATACTTGTCTGGGTCCTGAGGGGTTAGTGTTGTAAGATGATCCAACCAACCTATAGCCAAATGACTTGACTCTAACAGGTTGGCATCTATCTGTGCCATAATCATAATTCACTTTGGCAAATTGCTTGGGGGCTTTAGGTTCATACAGTTGTCTCTTTTGTCTGTATGTCTGTGTGTGTGTCTTAGCAATTGCCTTCTTTGGGTAGCGGTAATAATTCTGAGTGTAGTGCCTAGGTGCATTTGTGTGCTGATGATAGCTCTTTTGCCTTTGGAATGGCCTTTCCTGAGTTCTAGGCTTTTGCCATTTAGGCTTATATTCCATAGGTCTTTGCTGATATTTCACATTATTCCAATCATCTTGGCTTGGGTAGTTTCTATCATTCCCATCATATGTTTGATAAAACTTATGGGGTTTTTGGTAGCTCTGTTTATTCTTCACAGAGTACTTCCTATTTGGAGTTTGTTGAGGAACTCTGCTGGATTTCTTCTCAACTGTCCTCTCAGCATACTCAACTGGCTGTTTTCCTTTTCCTTTATATCCAAGGCCAGTTTGTTTGTGATTGTGCTTTGGAGTGAATGTGGGTGCAACATTTGGTGTCTTGGATTTTTAAAATGCTTCATTACTTGAATATCCTTTTTCCAAAATCAATCTGGGAATTTGACTGTGTACAAAGGAATTGAATCCTATGCCAGTTTTATCTCCAAACTCTTTTTGGCTCAAAATGAGGTCATCCAATGATTTAGATGCCTTTGTGAAAGATGCAATCACATTTTTGAGATCATTTTCCCTCTTTTCTATAACAGCTATTTCTGCTATTAGTTTTGCATTTTCAGCTTTCAGCTCTTTGTTCTCATCAGCTAAGTGACTTAGAGTACACAGCTCCTTAGTCAGCTGTGAGTTTTGGCTTTTGAGTTGGCTATTTTTCTCATTTAATAGTGTGTGTGAGGATTTAATGTGCTCAAAATCTTTCATCATTTTGCCTAATGAATCATAAAGATCAGTGGGTGATGAAGTGTGTGTGTGTCACAATCACTATCACTAGAATCTGAGTGAGATGAGTTAGAGTGTACCTCATCTTCTTGGTCAGGTTGATCTTATTCTTTAGCCATTAAACAGATCAATGCTTCTTCTTCAGAATCACTTAAGTAGTCAGCTTCACTACTCTCTGAGTCCACTACTTCTTTTGACTTAACTGTCTCAGCAGTCTCTGCAGCCAACATGGCCTTTTTCTTTTCCTGTCTTCTTTCTCTGAAGACTCTTTTTTCATCTTCATTCATGTATTTATTGACTACGGGATATGGACAGTCAATAGCAAAGTGTCCTGGTTGTCTACAGTTCCAACACAGGTTCTCAACTTTTTGGTCAGCTCTTTATGTTCTTGGATTATCAGTTCTTTGATATTCAACCTTTTGATGCTCATCTCTCTTGGGTGGCCTATCTTCCCTTGACTTGGAGGGAGCTGAATGTTTCCTGGAGGATTCACCCTTGTTTCTTTTATAGTTCTTGTTGAAGAACTTGTTGAATCTTTTAACCATCAAGGCAATTTCCTCCTGGTCAAAGGCTTCCTTGACTTCGGCTCTCTTCCCATCATTGACTATAAGAGCAGTTGTTTTGGGTACAGTTGTCTCCTCTTGATCCTTTCTTCTCAGCTCAAATTCATAAGCTTTGAGGTCTGAGAATAGCTCATGATTGGATATTTTCGATAGGTCCATCGAGTGCCTTAGAGCCATGGTCTTCATTTCCCATTCAGCTGGGAGACTCCTTAGAATCTTCATGCACATCTCCTTCTATATGTATTCCTTTCCAAGTGCTGAGAGCTGATTTGTAATTTCAGTGAATCTAGCATCCAGCTGATCCATTATCTCACCTGCAATCATTTTAAAGTTTTCAAATTTTTGAACAACAACAGATAATTTGTTTTCTTTAATTTGCTCTGATCCTTCACAAATTAAAGTTAATTTATCCCAGATTTCTTTTGTTGTTTTGCATGACTTGACTTTATTGAACATTGCTTTGTCCAGAGTCTTGTAGAGAATATCCTTGGCCATGTTGTCCAAGTTGTATCTCTTTCTGTCATCATTGGTCCATTCAGTCCTTGGTTTTTCAACTAAGGTTGGTCTTGCTTGACCACCATGCCTTCTTCTCCTTGCAAATGCATTTTGCTCTCCTTGCAGCTGTGTTCACTTTCAATATTTGCAGTGGCCCATCGTCTATCACTAGACACATTACGTCATGTAAAGCAGATAGATGAGTCTGCATACGAATTTTCCAGTCATCAAACTCCTCAATAGTGAACATGGGAATGCGTGTCAAATTTGCTTTCATGATAATAAATTTGTTGAATAAAAATAGCTTTTGAAAGAGCAAGTGTTAAAAACTTCTTTGAAAGATTGGAGATCTAGTTCAGTAACCAGTGCGGGAGGCTCAATGAACCAACCGCTCTAATACCACTTGTAGGTCCCAAGGGGTGTGAGTAAGGTTTAGAAGGGGGGATTGAATAAACCTTACCAACTTTTTGATTTTAGTCCTTTTAAAATATTACAGAGTTAATTACACGGCTAGGTCCTTTATGGACAGCTAAGTTAGTTAATCAGCAGAGTTAGCCACTCAACAGACTCGAAATAGCTGTTGATAGAATAACTCAGTTGTTTAGGCTAAACCTTAACTTGGTTGTGATGAGATTTTCAGCGATAGACTTAACACCCCTTAATTTGGTTTAACTTTGTTTTAAACACTTGATTTTAGCACTTTGTAAATTATAAGTTGAAGACAATAATTTTTATAGAGGTTCGAAGATGGGGTAATTCTTCTACTCCTCTCTTCTCCAACTCCTGGAGGAATCCAATAAGTAATGATCAGTGTACAAAGTGGTTATCAATCCAGATACAAGTCTTGATCACACAGCTGACTTGCTCCTTTGGGACTCAGTCTGGAGATGCCTTGATCACTCAGCTGGCTTCTCGTCCGACTCAGCTTCTTCACAGGGCGGTTGCCTTGCTACTTCAGCTCACTTTCTCAAGCTTCTTGGATTTGATCACGAAGCCCTCCAATAACTTGATATTGGTTCGACCTTGAACCTTTATACAATCCTCCTTGGAAAGTAGACCCCTTTTGCTTCTTCAAAAGTTTCCTCTTCAACAGTTTGAAGTTGTCTTTCCTTCACAGCTTAGTGTTGGATCGATTTCCTTCTAGATTTAGGCTTGAGGATTTGCTTGAATAACTTGAGAATATTTTGCAGGTTATAGTATGAATAATGCTCGTTATCACAGGTATCCAAGGTAATCAAGGTAACCTTTTCTCAAAGTGATTCCTCAGCCTTTTATAGTGAACTTTCAAAAATCTGCTCGTTGAAGAGATAGGCTGATTTTCAAAAGTCACTTGTGTTCGTTGGCTTGTCTTGTTGCAGTCCTTGATGTTGACATTTTCTTGTATTAAATGAACGTTCAGCTTTTCATAATCTGACACGAGGTGCAGTGTTTCCCATTGGTTTATTCCTTTTGCACGCTTCTGGGACTGAGCACTTTAATACAGGCGGCATGGAAGTATTACTTGTTTAAGTAAGTTTCTTGACTTCTGTGCAACAGATTCGTTTTAGTCGTCTTGACTTGACTGCAGTCCTTTATTCCCCAGGTGACTTTGAGTTAGCTTCCAATCAATGGCTGACTCATCTGTCACTTCAACTTGAGACATGGCTTCTTGAGTTGACTTGATTTACTCCTCATACAGTTGTGTCCCAGCTGATTCTCCTTCAGTCGAGTCCTTGACATCTCTTCCTTGCCACACTCAGCTGCTTCATAGCGGAGTTTTGATCCTAGTCTTCAGTTGACTTCTTGTATATCCAGGCATAGCTGACTTAACTCAGCTCATACAGCCCTATCTATTATAATACAAATTACAAGGAAAATGGGGTGCCAACTTTCTAGTCTAAGTTTTACATGGCATTCATCAAAATCTAAACAATAAATTTCCCAACATAAGCCTATACAGGAGGAGGACGATGACCTTGTGATGTTGTCCCCCGCCTACCCTGACATTCAAGAGAGGCTAAGGATCTGGAGGCACTGGAAGTTGATCTATGCTAGGCATCAATTCATGAGTCCCCGAGTTTGTAGAAGAGGAAGAAGAGCTTCTAAGCTTTCTGGGAAACATCTTTGCTAGCTCTGCCCATGACCCATACTTTTGCTCAACTATTCTATATGAGGAGAAAGACGGGGAGAAAGATAAGGAGAAGGCCAAGGAAAAGGCTGTTGAGGAATCTCTAAAATCTCACACCTGTTTCCTTACAGAATTCCCAGAGCATGCCCAACTGTCAGCCAATAGTGATAGTGATGTTGAAGAAATAGACCCTGATGATGCAGTGGAGAAGGTTGAACTGAGGAAAGCTTTGAAAGAATCCAAAAAGAGTTGCACGAGCAGAGATTGCAAAAGGGACCAGGAGAATCTTACTCTATAATGATTACTCCTAGCTCAGATATCATGGAGATGGTGAGAACAATTGATCCCACCACATCTCCCGTGCACTCTGAGGATGAAAGTACTAGGAAGAATGGCGATGAAGCTGATGAGGTGTAGAAGAGGGCACCTAGCCAAGACAATCCCTGAAGAAGGTGTTGAGACACATGCCCTCACGGCTGATAACTCAAAAGAAAACACAATCGTGTCTCAGGTTTCGAGTGACCCCATTGCTCGAGACTCAGCTGGTGCGCCAGCTGAGGGAGAAACTCAAACCACCACAGCCGAGTCGAAGGAGGCTGTGGGAGACCAAACCAAAGAGACGTTTGGAGGCAAAGGTGATACAATTGATGTACTCAAACTGAGGTTAATGAGGCTCAGACGGTTTCGACTGTCTTAGTTGAAACTTCAGCTGCCATGCAGCCAAGAAAAAAGATGGACATGAGGCCACGGGAGTTGAGACTCTTGGCCATGAAAGTACAATCCAAGGAGTCGAGACTCCGACGGATGCCACTGAAGACCCCAAAGCAGCTCTATTTGCTGAAGGGATTTCTATTGAAGACCCTGTTGTAGTTGAGAATGCAAAAGGGACATCCGAAGGCCCACAGCGGTTGAGACTGCTAAGGGTACAGAAAACCCGGAGGGGATTGAGACTTCCCTGGGTAAGAAGTTCGAAGAACAGGTGCCAGCCCCTCAGGAAGAATCAAACAGGAGGAAATAAGTGCTCTTCATGATTCCCAAGAGAAAGTCGATGTTGAAATCTTGGGAACCGACGACGAAACTGAGTCCAGTCCTATTGAAAAACCATTTGAAGACAAAGTTGCTGAGGAGGCACTGCAAAACGGAGGCAAGCAAGTGACAAAGCTGCTCTGATCAACTTTACACTGGTTGATGGCCACTTCCCATGGTGCCATCACCTTCCAATGATGCTGATAAGTCAGCTGAGGAACCAAAAACTCAAAACGAAGATGCCACTGATGCCGAAGAAGTTGTTAAGACAACTGAGGATTAGTTAGCTCCGCAGGCTAACAAATCTGCACTAGATTCCGATGACGCTGAAACAGCCGAGGCACAAAGAGCTGAGAAATTTTGAAGAAAAAGGGAAAGGCTCCACAGGTCGAGGATGTGGAAATTCCTATTTTTCCAGAGGATTTGTTTACTGGCTACTTTATTTTCTAGGCTCGTGTACCCTTGGAAGAAGAGTTAGATGCTGAAAGTGCAAAGTACACTGTCCAAGTCCCAGTTGTAGAACTTGGAACTCCTGTTGATACAACCATGGTGCCGATTGGGTTCGACTTCAATGTTGTGTGGCCAGAAGAGTAGTCCGCTGATGCAGCCAACTTTCGCAAAGCCTTCAAGGCCATTTGTACCAAAACTAAAAATATGGAACATGGATTCGCAGCAATCAACCAACGGCTTGATAACAGAGATGCAAACATCACAGGAGACATCCGAGGAACCGTTTTAATAATCAGGGAATAGATTGGGCAAACTAAAGCACTATGGCGTGAGCAGGCCACATACTTTAAATCTCTTTTTGCTAAAATGGTGATCTGGAACTCCAAAAACACCAAATTTCAGCAGCTTCAAAGGGACCATATCTTTAGGATGGATTAGCCTCATAAGAGTGACATGGAGTTGCTTAAAGCATAACACAAGGTAAAACTTCATAAAAATGAGGCCAACATGCGTGCGGAGGTAATGATGCTCCAAACAGAAATGAAGTTGATGGCAGTTGAGACGAAAGCTCTGCGATCCAAATTTCGAGCAGCATACTCCAAGAGTCGTGACAAGATGGACATGACCAACAACAAGATTGATCTACTCCTTGGAGGAGTGTTCACTCAGCTGGTTGTACCCCTTGGTGATGATGCCAAAAAGGGGGAAGATGAAAGTAGAAAGCAAGGAGTTATAAGGAATGAAGTGGAATTAAGGTGGAAGCAAGTAGTAAGGGAGAAGGGAGTAAAATTAAGAAGCCGCCTCTGAAAATTATGCTTGCTAAGACCCTTCAGCAAAGTAAAGTGACAACTTCTTGTTAGATATATGTTTTTATCATGATTTTGATGATTTTGTTTTTACACCAAAACAATGTTTTTAAAAGTTGTCCAAATACTCCTAAATGATTTAAAATGTTTTTACTAATTTTTTGGAGTATTTCTTAAAGTTTATTTTCGACAAAAATTGGACAACACTTTTAATGATTTTGTGGTAATGTGTTTTTACACCAAAACAATGTTTCTAAATGTTCTCCAAATACTCTCGATCGGTCTAGAATGTTTTTACTAATTTTTTGGAGTATTTCTTGAAGTTTATTTTTGACAAAAATTGGACAACTCCTCTACTTTGAGGTCAACTGGTCGCCCTAGAGCGCAACCCGTACCAGAACGCATTTTAAACTTGAAAATAGAGAACATGCAACCGGTGTGTCAACTGGTGTGGTCGACCGGTCCATCAAGGGGTCGACCGGTGTGGTCGACCGGTGTCTGGGAAGGATTATTTTGTTGAACTTCTCTGTATTGATTTTTGGACAAGGCCAACTGATCCAGGTGCCCTCGACCGGTCGAATACCATGTTGACCGGTCGCCCTATGTGTTTTTGTGCGATATTTTTCAAACTGCTATTTTTATTCGACCGATCGCCCTATTTGTTTATCAGCAGATTCTAGCCGTTGACAGCAGACAATGTTTCCTTATTTGTGGGGTTGATTTTCTAACAGCTATAATCTTGATTTTAATTGCATTTTTTTTTTTGTAGAAATCTGTCTCCAAGAAGGAGCCTATGTCTGAAATCAAAACCAAGAGCTCTACTATAAATAGAGGAAGATTTGTAGCAACACAATAAGAGAGAATACTACAACACAACAAGATACATTCAAGCAAACACTTTTGTTCTTCAATTTCAATATTCTTGTTGTATTAGCCTAAGGTCTTTCACTTTCACATCTTGAGGTCTAGACTTTATTCTTGACACTTTCACTCAAAATTGTATATTTCATTATCAAGTTGTAATCTTGAATTTGGTTTCATCATTCAACACAAGATATCCTTGTGAGTGTTCTTGTGGTAAGAACACACTTTGGTGATCTAGGTGTTAAGTGTAAGAAGATTGTGGTAATGTTCTTATTGAAGAGTTTGGAGCTCGTGTTCTTCAAGGTTGAAGATTGTGGTAATCTTCACAAGGTGTCGTTGAAGATTGTGGTAATCTTCAAGGGAGATTGTGGTAATCTCCAAAGGGGTGTTGTAAGGTGATGTTGTATTAATTGTGGTAATTAATAAAATTCTTTTTCTTTTTCGAAACCCATCCCGGATATACTGGGGTGGTAGAGCACATAGTCCCTAGATGGGGTGAAACTCTATAAATTGACGCGTGTTGTTTACTTCCTGCACTTCCATTCTTGTCTTGGCTTATTACATTCAAAAAAAGAGCATCATCGCGAAAATGGGCCTAATCTATTCACCCCCCCCCTCTAGATTATTGTAGCCACTTGGACTTACAAGTGGTATCAAAGCCAAACTCTTTGGCAAGCTCGTTCCACATCGCGAGTAAAGAGGAACGATCATTGGCTACGAATGAAATCTACCTTACCGGCGCCACCACTATTTGATTCCAAATATTTTACATTTTGGAAAGAAAGAATGGAATGCTATTTACAAAGTTGCGGATTTGATATTTGGAACACGGTCATAAATGGAAAATTCATCCCGATGAAAGACAGACCACTCACCTCCAAAGTCCTCAAGGAGCTCAATGATGAAGAAAAGGAAATTCTCTCCTTAAATGGTAAAGCACTAAATATTCTTCATTATTCACTTACATTTTCAGAATATGGTCATATTTGAGGAATACGATCGGCACATGAAGCATGGAAAAAATTAGAAGCTATCTATGAAGTATATGCAAATGAAAGGAGCAGCTCAAAAGCATCTACCTCTCAAATGGATACAACATCAAATCCAACAACATGGGATGAGCTTCTTACAACTTCCGATAATGAAGAAGCCGAACAATATTTAATGGGCATCGACGAAGACAATGATGTACGCTCAAACTCATCTATTTCTTTTAGTAATGAAATGCATGATGATTATGATGATTTGCAAACTGATTTCGATGAACTTCAAAATGAATTCCAAAGCTTACTTGTTAAATACAAAAATTTGAAAAAGGAATTAATGTTTTGAAAAATGATAAGGATAGCTTATTTACTTCTTATGAATCACTTTCTTGTGCTCACACTACCACTCTTGATAAGGTTAGAAACCTTGAAAAGGAAAATAGTACTCTTGTTGAGGATATTAATTGCATGAAAAATGATTTATTAAAATTCAACTTGAGTACCGATAAAATGACCAAAATTGTTGATGTTCATAGTTGTGATAATTTGAAACTTGGACTTGGTTATAAGCCTAATGTTATTGTTGATAAGAAAAGGAACCAAGTCTCTATGCATGTTGGTCATTAAGATTGTTACTTGCTTTTATTGTGGTCACACGGCTAATACTTGTCGAGCTAGAAATAGCTTTAATTATTATTGGAGACCTAAAAGTCTCAAAGCTAATCCAGAAGGACCCAAACACTTAAGGGTACCACAAAACAATCATATTAGGTACCCGGCGGAATAACAATCAAAGAAAATTCATACCGCCAAGAAGACATGATCAACAATGGGAAGGACACAATCCTTGGAATTGGCAAAAGTGGAGAACACATCATCAACAAGATGATTTCCTAAGAGGAAGATACTACCAACAAAGGGAAAGACATAACCCATGGAAATGGCGGAATTGGTAAATCGTACCTTTATAGCTAAGGCACCTAATAATGAGGAAAAAACGATTTCACTCTTCAATAATTACAATTATTTTCGTGTATAGATATGCATATTTTGGTATAATATAAGTAACTATTCAAAATGGTGTACAAAAAAATAATTTGAATTTAAATCCTCCTTATTTAAAATAAGCATAATGTTTATTATAATGTATGCTTCTATTTTTTGTTTTAATTGTCAAAATAATTTTTCAAAATATTTTTTAAAAAGGTCTTCAATATATTGTTTTTAAATCTTTTGAAAAGGAGACCTTGTATGATGCGTGTGTATTTACAATGACTTGTGTGTTTTATCATCTCTTATGATTCTTTATAGCATAATATATTTGTGGCATCTCTTATTGCTTTAGCCTACACTTTTACCATTATGTTTTGTGCAAGAAATGTTTAAGAATTGTGTAGGATATATATATATATATATCTTCATAAATGACCATCTACGTCATAATATGTCAAGAGTGACATAAACTATCGAGGTACGCTTACCATTGTTATTCATCTCATAAGACTCGATATATTTTTGCCATATGCCTATGTGCTTGCTTTCCAAAATATTTCAAAATCTCATACAAGTGCCATTAAGAGAATTTTTCAATTTTTTGAAAAGCATTATTTGATAAAGCTTGTTTTATCCGAGACTTGTAAAGGATTATATCTGTTTTGATAAAACATTCAATTTTTATCCTCCTCTCAAAATTATGCATTTGATTGCACATATTCATGTATTTATTCTTGGTTGCTTTGTCAAAGCTTATCTTCAAAATACTTCTTAAAAATGAGGTCTCAACTATATGCTCTCGGATTTTCAAATTTCAAAAGAGACTTTATATAGCTTCCTATAAGCATATTTGAACTTACATGTTTCATTAAAGTCTTGATATTTTTGTTTTGGGCATAGTATGTGTTACTTGTTATAGTATCTATATTGTTCGATATTACTATGCTCTTATGCAAGATATCGTGTTAAGATTTTGTAGGAATTATTTTTGGTGTTTCGGAACAAGCTTGATGACCAAGGCAATATATGTTCGAAACAAGGCAAGGTTAGTAGCGCAAGGTTATTGTCAAGAAGAAGGTGAATTTGAGATGAGCATGATGAGGGAGCTCAACTTCTTCCTTGGATTTCAATTAAGCAATGCCAAGAAGGTATCTACATTTCACAATCAATATATACAAAATAACTTTTGAAGAAGTTCGACATTGAAGAAGGAAGAATCGTCTCTACCCTTATGACAACCAATATCAAGATTGACAAAGTTTGAGAAAGGCATATTGGTTGACAAACAAATTCGAGGTACGTTTATCTACGTTTATTACTCCTTTAGACTCGACATTTTGTATGCCTTATGTCTATATACTCGACTTCAAAACTATTCCAACGAATCTCATTAAAGTGTCATTAAAAAAAATTCAAATATTTGAAAGGCACTTCTTCTTATGGCTTGTTTATCCAAAATTTTAAAACGTTCATATTTTTTGGGATAACAAGTCTGGTGATAATAATTTTCTCAAAATATAGTTCGTCATAATCGAACTAAACATATTGAGATTCTATGTTTTTAAGGGATTGTGTTTCCCAAAACAAAAAAAATTGAGATGTGTTTAATTCCGTCTCAAGGATAACTCGCGGACATTTGTTTTTTTTAATCATTAACTGCCGACTCTTTTACCTCATTTCGATCTTGTCTAGGCATAATGTATATTGAATGAGATTTATGTTTTCATTTTGTACGTTTTTAAAACTTAGGGGTGAAAAATTGGATTTTTAGAACAAATTTCAAAAAATGGCAAAACAGACAACTCCAGTGACCAAATGAAGTGAGGTCGACCAGTCGACCTCATCTTGGACCGGTCGACCTCACCTCAGACCGGTCAAACTGATCCAAAATGTTGTTAAAATCGATTATGTCTCTGCATTAGCCAATGTTTTGTGGTTTTCACTATTTTCGCACCCATTTGCAAATTTCACACACAATTCACTCAAAATGATTTCTTTCTTGTAAATTATATATTTTTGAGTTTATACTATTGATATATCATCCATGATACCCGACATCTCCAATTACTTGGTAAGAATTCTTCTTCTTATCTCAATTGGGTTGAACCCTTGAGAATGTGTTTCATCTTTAATATTTTGTTGGAATTCTTATATATTTGTGTTGGGCATGATGATTGTTGTTGGATGATAATTGTACAATTGCATTTGGTGATGAAAAATTTGGCTTGGTTATTTTTACAAGGGCTATATACATCCTCTTTATTATTTAACGCCTGCCAAGTGTTTGATAAAATATTTCAAAGAAAAATTCATCACCTACATGATTCTCTCGTTTTCAAATGTCTTATATATTTATAGAGATCACGTTTTGCAAATCAAATGAGCTTTTATGAGCTTTTTCAAGTCATATGATCAACTCTTCCCTTAGCTTTTGAAATTTTAAGCTTAATGATCAATAGCTCGATAAATTGGATAAATTGCGCGCTTTGATATGGATATATGATGTTTTTATCGTGCTAATATTCTTTTTGATGATTCCAAATGGGGAGAAACAGGATATAAGCTCTTTAGCTCAAAGAAGCTAAAATAAGCTCACGAAAGAAGCTATAAGTTGTGGCTATTAAAAGCCAAAAGTTGTGGATCATACTTAGTTTATTTGTTGTATTGTGGACTCATTTTTATGTCTAATGACGTTTTGTTGACAGGGGGAGCTTATAAGCTCCTGATACTTAAGCTCAATATGTAAAAGTTGAGCTTTTAGCTTTTGGTTGATTGCTTCTTTATTACTCTTGTTGTGCATATTGATAGGGGGAGCTTTTGCAAAATGTTTTGAAATTTTTTACTCCCATCCTTGTGATTATTATGCGTGGAATGTTGTCGCTCTAAACGGATAGTTTATTTTTTAACCGGTAAAATTGTTTTGTTTTCAAAATCGACCTCTTTAAATTATTTTGGTTTGTAATCATCAAAAAGGGAGAGTTTGTTAGATAAATATTTTTACCATGATTTTGTTTTTACACCAAAATAATGTTTTTAAAAGTTGTCCAAATACTCCTAAATTAAAATATTTTTACTAATTTTTCGGAGTATTTCTTAAAGTTTATTTTCGACAAAAATTGGACAACACTTTTAATGATTTTGTGTTAATGTGTTTTTACACCAAAATAATGTTTCTAAATGTTCCAAATATTCCCGATCGATCTAAAATGTTTTTACTAATTTTTCGGAGTATTTCTTGAAGTTTATTTTTGACAAAAATCGGACAACTCCTCTATTTTGAGGTCAACCGGTCGCCCTAGAGAGCAACCCGTACCTGAACGCATTTTAAACTTGAAAACAAAGAACATGCTGAGGGAGGTCAACCAGTGTATCAACCGGTGTGGTCGACCGACCACTTGGTCGACCGGTGCCTGGGAAGGATTATTTTTGCTGAACTTCTCTGTATTGATTTTTGGACAAGGACAACCGGTCCAGGTGCCCGTCGATCGGTCGAACACCATGTCGACCGGTCGCCCTGTGTGTTTTTGTGCGATATTTTTTCAAATTGCTATTTCTATTCGACCGGCCGCCCTATTTGTTTATCAGCAGATTCTAGTCGTTGATAGCAGACAGCTTTTCCTTATTTTATGGGGTTGATTTCTAACAGCTATAATCTTGATTTTAATTGCATTTTTTTGTAGAAATCAGTCTCTAAGAAGGAGCCTATGTCTGGAAATCAAAACCAAGAGCTCTCCTATAAATAGAGGAAGATTTGAAGCAACACAATAAGAGAGAATACTACAACACAACAAGATACATTCAAGCAAATACTTTTGCTCTTCAATTTCAATATTCTTATTGTATTAGCCTAAGGTCTTTCACTTTCACATCTTGAGGTCTAGGCTTTATTCTTGATTACACTTGTACTCAAAATTGTATATTCCATTATCGAGTTGTAATCTTGAATTTGGGTTCATCATTCAACACAAGATATCTGTGTGAGTGTTCTTGTGGTAAGAACACACTTGGATGATCTAGGTGTTAGGTGTAAGAAGATTGTGGTAATCTTCTTATTGAAGAGTTTGGTGTTCTTTAAGGTGTTGAAGAATTTGGTGTTCTTCAAGGTTGAAGATTGTGGTAATTTTCACAAGGTGCCGTTGAAGATTGTGGTAATCTTCAAGGGAGATTGTGGTAATCTCCAAGGGGGTGTTGTAAGGTGATGTTGTATTAATTGTGATAATTAATAAAATTCTTTTTCTTTTTCGAAACCCATCCCGGATATACTGGGGTGGTAGAGCACGTAGTCCCTAGGTGGGGTGATGCTCTATAAATCGACGCATGTTGTTTACTTCTCGCACTTCCATACTTGGCATATTACACTCGAAAAAGAGGGCATAATCGCGAAAATGGGCATAATCTATTCACCCCCCCCCCTCTAGATTATCATAGCCACTTGGACTTACACTTCTATCCTCAGTCAGCTGCCTCAAAATCTATCTATTGAAGAGAAAGTTGATCTGCCATACAGGAAGTCTCGACAAGGTATTGAAGCTGAATTTGAGAAGGTAGCTGAGAAACATCATGGAAGGATTGAATATCTAAAGGCAAAATATGAAGGCCCCCCAGCTGGACTGTTGAAAGATTCCCCAACTATAAGACCCCCTCATGAGATTACATTGCCTGATGCAGGATCTGAGCTGAGATTAGGGGTGGGCATTTGGGGTCGGGTTTTCGGGTCCCGACCCGAACCGATCAGGTTTTACCCGATCGGATCGGGTATTTTGAAAGATAAATCGGGTAACGGGGTACCCAATACTCGAACTTAAAAGTTCGGGTCGGGTGTCGGGTAATGATATTCTACCCGAACGGGTATCGGGTACCCGATCAATTTATTTAAAAAGAAGATGAGTGTTGTGTAGAACTAGAAGGATGGTTAATTTCTTTTATTTAATATATCTGACATCTATGTTTAAAGAATAGTATGTTTTGTCTTTTTCCTTTCACTTTACAGATCTTCACGTGAACATCTTGTTTTATTTCCATTACTTTCACCAAACCCAATCCCATAACTTCTTTCCTTCAAAAAAAATCACATAATTTCTTTTGTAAAAACGAAAGATGAGAAATGAAGAAGAAAATATACAAGCAAAGAAGGGAAGAAGAAGGCAGAAACAAGGGTGATGGTGTAACCCTAAAATAATTCTGTTTTTATGAATAAAAAAGACGTAAAAACACAAAGAAATAACAGCAGTAGAGAAGAAATGCTATGGTGAAAGAAAAAGAGTCAGAGTAAGAGAAGAAAAGAAAGAGATGGCCAAAAAGTACCATTTTCCCCTTTTGTGGAGATTCATTTCCTTCTCATTTACATTTGAGTTTTAGTTTTTTTTTATTTTCCGTTCATTACCCGATACCCGAAACTCGGATACCCGATATTTTTGGATACCCAAAACTCGGATACCCGATTTGCATCAGGTCGGGAGCGAGTAGCAAAATTTCCCACCCGATTTTTTGGGTACCCAGACCCGAACTACTCGAACCCAGGATACCCGACCCGATGCCCACCCCTAGCTGAGATCCCTAAAGGAGTTTCAAAATCTAACTGCAGAAGGATATTTCAAGAATATGACTCTACCCCAGGCGTGGGATCTGCATTAGGAGAGGGGACTCGACTTGTGTAAATCAACTAATAGCAGCAGAGTTCGAGCAGTCAGCAGACTACCAAAGCACCCATACAGTATACTCCAAGAGGATGAGTTGAGTCGCAGCGAGAAAGGGGAAGGTTTGGCACTGGTGGAAGAGACAGAGGTACTCCATCACAGCTGAAACCTAAAGATATTTGTTATGTTGATCTACAGAGGGAGGGAATCAACTACTGGGCCGGGCTAGATACTCTTGCAAATATAGAAGAAGAGAGGAAGAATGAAGAAGCTAGGAGGAGAGGTGAAGAAGAGAATGTTAGGTTGGATCGAGAATGGAAAGAAAGATAGCAAAGGGAGGACCCTGCTGCCAAATGAGCCTACGAAAAGAAGAAGAGGGTGGAAGAAGATAGAAAGAGAAGAAGAGTTGAAGAGGATAGGAGGAGAGCTGAGGAGGATGAGAGAAGAAGGAAGCAGTCGAGGCGTTGAAGACGGCTGAACACCTTCATTGTATTTTACTTAGCTGTAAATACACAAAATTTGTAAGTACTCTGTAATATCCTAAAGCTCTGATACATTTGTATAGACATGTATAGCTCTGATACAGTGTATAGGTTATACTTTGTAAAAGCATTGTAAAGTGCATTTGTAAAGTACAAGAATGATATGTTCAAATAAAATTGGCATATTCTACACATTCATTCCTTGTTACTGCATTGTTTACTTTACTGTATTTATTTAAGTTTTGGCATCATCAAAAAGGGAAAAATTGTTGGGAAAATTTATAGTTAGATTTTGATGATACCATGTAAAACTTAGATTAGGAAGTTGGCACCCGGTTTTCTATGTGATTCAACTTGTAATATATAGGGCTATATAAGCTAAGTTGGAGTTAGCGAAGTTGAAGATTACAAGAGTCGACTGAAGATAGAAGAGAAGACCCAATTGTATGTCAGATGTGTGAAGTGAAGTGAAGACTCAATCAAGTGACAAAAAAGTTATCTCAGTCAACTTATTGACATCTAAGTTATTCCAAAATGATTGGAATCAAATGTTAAAGGGTATGCAGCAGACAA
Organism: Rehmannia glutinosa; assembly: GCA_016081115.2. Classification (NCBI taxonomy): domain Eukaryota; kingdom Viridiplantae; phylum Streptophyta; class Magnoliopsida; order Lamiales; family Orobanchaceae; genus Rehmannia; species Rehmannia glutinosa. Next base: position 80,811,248 of record CM071934.1, read on the forward strand.
GACTTGAAGAAAGCTGATAGAGATCCGTTGTGAAGACAAGTCAAGATTTTGGTGGAAATAGTCATGTGTCAGGCTACTAGCAGTAAAGTTGCTTTGCTGAAAGAATGCAAAAATCAAGGAACCAATGAGACGTACCTGAAGACCTGCAGAGATTAAGGAAAGGCTGCAGTGCATTTAATTCATGGTACAATCTATATTAATGCTGCAAGACAAGACAAGCCAACAACCTACGAGTGTGATTTGAAATTTATGTCTATCTCTTCAACGGAAATAATTTCAAATGTGCACTATAAAAGGATGAGGATGCAAGTGAGAGACGGTTAACGAGTTCATTACAAGCATACAAGCAATCAAGCAATAACCTGCAAATTCTCTAAAGCTTTTCAAATAAATCCTCAAGCCTAACTTCGAAGGAATTCAATCCAACACACTCAGTGAAGGAAAGATTACTTCATCAGTTGAAGAGGAAAACTGTTTTTCAAGAACAAAGGGGTCTACTCTCTAAGGTTAAAGGAGAAGTAGTGAGGTTCCAGTTTGAATCGGTGCTTTGAACATGTTGGTGGGCTAAGTGATTAAGTCCAAGGGTTTGGAGGAGACTGAAGTAATATGACAGGTGTCTTGTGAAGAAGCTGAGTCTCAAGAGCAGCAGACTACATGTGTGATCAAAGTTGTCTCGGACTGATAACTACTTCGTAACCAAGCTTAAGTTACTTAGCAGATTCCTCCAGGAGTTGGAGAAGAGTGGGCTAGAGGAATTACTCCATCCTCGAACCACTATAAACTGCTTGTGTCTTATTTACTTTTTAGCACTATGTTAAGTTAAACTTGCTAAACTCTGTTGATAATAACAATTGCTAAAATAAGTGTTGAACAACGTGCTTAAATTCATAAGGGTGAAAAGTCTTCCGCTGACAAAACCAAATTAACTGAACTTCTAAGTGTTAGCTGAAAACAACTAAGTTGTACTATCAACAGCTCAGTCGAGTCTGTTGAGTGGGTAACTTTGTTGTGTAAGCCAACCTAGTTGTCCCTCAAGGATTTAGCTGATTTGAGTAAGGATTTAATCAAAAAGTTGGTAAGGTTTATTCAACTCTCTCCCTTCTAAACCTTACACATCACTCATTGGGACCTACAGAGCCCTTTATGTGTACTTTACCAGATCTGAACACCAAATAACTCCATGACACGAAAAACGTAATTGTTTAAGACATGTTTCTTCCATTCCAGAAGTGACACCGGGTTTTGTAGAAAATATTTATCATGATACAATAGAGTTGTTTAATTCAAAATTTGACTTTTTGATCAAACCGAAAAAACACCTTAATGTTATTGACTGATGGTACTTGATTTCGAAAATAAATAATATTGTTGTGTATCAAATGTGCAACCTGAACTCTATTTATATAGCCATTTTATGACTCTTCAAAGAGACAAAACTCTTCGAATCAACACAACACTGTGACAAAAAGTCATTTCTTTCAAGCAAATGTCTTCAAAACGTTGGCAGAATATATGAAGCGACAAACATATTTTGAGTTCAGCAAAATATTTGTGTCATAACATAAATAAATCATGAAAATATCTAACAGAAAATGCAAATTTCCATTACCCAAATTCTCCATTTTTGTTTGCTCCCTCTCAAGTTGTACTATGCATTGGCCAATCACTCCATTCATGAGCACTCCTATATTAATCTTGAATGCAATCAAAAAAAAAAAAAAGAAGAAAAAAAGTCCAATCCTTAATATTTATTTTTTGTAATATAACAATTCTGTATTTAGCATATAGATACTAGGTTTACAAAGGGCTAACCACGGTTAGTTCAATATATGTTGACTTTGCGTCAAGGATCGGGATATTCCGACCCTTATAATGGCCGATTTTGGAATCAGTTAGGGTGGCAATTCCTAATATGACAAGACAATACGATACAATAACATGACATGAACCCGACTTGAAGTTAATGAGAAAAACAAGAACACGAACATGACTAACAAAAATTTGACACATTCAATCACGATGTTACCAGTTTATCTTAAAACATCATTGTCTTATATTTTATTTAATTTTTATGTTTGAACATGACCTGAATTTTACCTGAAAATTGAACACGGACATGACCTAATGACCAAACTTTCCACGTCTAAAATCAATGGAGCCGAGTTCTAGGCTCAATGAACCCTTGGTTTCAACTAGGGATGGCAATGGGTGGAGTACCTACCCATTTAATGTTATCCATACCCGAATCCTATAAAATGTATACTTCATGTACCCATCCTAAATACATTTGATGATATCTGCATACTACGCGTATCTGCCCAAAATTCATTTATTTTATGTAAAAATAATTGTAATTATATGAATATTTAAATGAGTATCCTACCAAAAACTAATTATCATATAAAAAAATGCCTAATATGTTGGATTCTTAATAAATATCACAATTAACCATTTCAGTTTTGCAAGTCACTACAAGCCATCATCATTCATCATCAACTAAATCAAAAGTAGCACATAAATACAAGTGCAGCCAATACATCCTTAAAACTGCAAAATCAACACTAGTATATCATTTAATTCATAAAATTACAATCTCACAAAAAAAAAAAAAAATCAGAACTACATCATTAGATATCTAGTTCTATCAAACTTGATAAAGATAAAACATTGTTGATATAATCACAGATTCAAATAACATAACAACTTTATATTTTCTTTGTACAAATTTGAAATTTAGAACTTCTAAGAAAAAATATATCATGACAGGTGAAAAATATAAATGGAAGTTACTATGGGTAAACGGGTTCATGTAGTAGGTGTCTGAGGGGTAAATAGGTACCCTACTTCGTATATAAATGAGTATTAATTTATCATCTCATACCCGTCCAAAATCCAAAAAAATTGCTCATACTCATCTCATTAGGGTCTGGACAGGTGGGTACCTACATTTACCCATCCCATTGTCATCTCTAGTTTCAACTACTTTTTATAAACAATAAAAATAAAAAGTAGAAGTTAAACTTAAAGAAAAACAAAAAATGAGGTGCAACCAACAGGTTTATCATTTATGCAGGATTTTTGGGCCGGGTGAGTCCAAGATTGGGGTTTTCTCCAATCCGTAGAACTATCAACTACACAAGCTTTGACTTTCTAAAAAAAAAAACAAAAAAACTACAAGCTTTGACACATTGACCATAAGCTAAATTCGAGCTCGACCCATCTCCGCCTCCGGTCACAGTTAATTTCAAATTTCAACTCTGCTAGCTTATTTATTTATAAATATTTATGTGCGTATGTGTGTGTGTTTGGTTCTTTTTTTTTTCGGGAAAGGGTGTGTGTGTGGTTTTAGAAACAAGCATTGTCCAAAAAAAAAAAAAGGACAAGCAAGCTTTCATACTGGAGGTCATGTAAACAAAATTCACATCTTTCTAATAATAAAACCTGAAATAGAATCTTCATCGTCTAACTTAAGATTTATTTTTCTTTTGAAAATAAAAAAGGTCCATTTTTTGTGAGAACTTAATATAAAATTTAAAAACAATCATTTTTATTTTCTTATAGAAACCATCAACAATAAATTAAAAAAAATCATTTTTTAACAAGATTTATGTATTGATCATTCAGATGGTGTTTGGCCCAACTTATAATAAGCTTTTCGAAACATATTATAAGAGAGTGCTTGACTGAGTTTATTTAAAAGATCTTATAATATGTTTTTAAAGTTTATTAATGTTAGAACTTATTTTAAGAATAAGTTGTTAAAATGTTAGGAAAAAATTACGATGATGAAACTTTTAAGATTTTAATAATGACAATTTTGTAATAAAAATAGTCAAAAATAAAGATTAAGGTTGTTGAAATATGATTATATTTTGAAAAAAAAAAGTTTAAGATTTCCCACATTTTTTAAAAGCAACTTATAAGCTCATAATATCTTATTTTAGGAGCTTATAAGATCTTTTTTTTTTAAATTATCAAATAAATTTAAAGAGTTTATAAGCTCTCAAACATCTTATATGATGTTTTGAATAGTTTATAAGCTCAGCCAAACACCTTCTAAGATATTTGAGAGCTTATAAATTTTTTAAATTTGTTTGATAATTTTTTTTGAAAATGATCTTATAAACTCCCAAAATAAGATTTCATTTTAATTTTTACCACATCCTTTCACTTTGGCCATTTTAATTATAAAAATATGAGTACTAATATCTTATAAGTATTTTTATCTTATTTTATCCAAACACTTCAACAACTTAATTTTAAAATAAGATCTAATATCTTATAAACTCTAAAAACATCTTACAATGCATATGAGCTTATATTATCTTTTAAATAAGCTTAGCCAAACAACAATCCATCTATTGCGTCTATAATTTAGGGAAATTGACAAAAATACCGACCTATTTAGTATCAAAGTATCAAAACCTGCAAAATACTAAACGTTCCCACACAATACGCTGCCCGATCTCACATTCCCAAAATACGCTCCAACCTCTCTCCTTCCCACAGAATACGTTGTAGATAAAACTACCACCAAAAAACAGAGCACCAACTGTAAGTCCAAGTGGCTACGATAATCTAGAGGGGGGTGAATAGATTATCTCCATCTTTTCGATTTCGCCCTCTTTTTAGAACCGAATGCTCAAAGACAATAATAAAGGTGCTGAATGTAAACAACACACGTCGATTTAAAGAGGTTCAACCCACCTTGGGCCTAATCCTCTACCACCCCAGTATATCCGGGATGAATTTCAAAAAGAAAGAGAATTTTATTAATTACCAAAATTAATACAAACTCAACTTACAACACCTTGAAGAGCACCACGCTCTTCTTCAACAACACCTTTGGAGATTACCACAATCTCCCTTTGAAGATCACCACAATCTTCCTTCAACGGCACCTTGTGAAGATTACCACAATCTTCAACCTTGAAGAATACCAAATTCTTCAACACCTCAATAAGAAGATCACCACAATCTTCTTGCACCTATCACCTAGATCATCCAAGTGTGTTCTTACCACAAGAACACTCACAAGGATATCTTGTGTTGAATGATAACCCAAAATCAAGATTACAACTCGATAATGAATATTACAATTATGAGTGCAAGTGTAATCAAGAATAGCCTAGACCTCAAGGATGTGAAAGTGATAAGCTAGGCAAAATTTACAACAAGAATAATAACAATGAAGAACAAATATTGCTTGAAATGTATCTTGTTGTGTTGTATCTCAATAGGTGTGTTGGTTGCTCCAAAACTTCCCCTATTTATAGGAGATGATTTGATCAAGCATAGACTCCTCTTGGGGATTGAGAATCTACAGAAAAATACAATTAAAATCAAGAATATAGCTATTAGAAATCAATCCCACATTTTAAGGAAATATGTCTCTTTGTCAAACGGTCATATTTTTTTTCTTTGTCAAAAGCACTGAGGCGACGGTCGCACGTAAATAGAAGTTTGAAACGAAGTACAGTAATTTTACACAGGGCGACCGGTCGACGTAGGGTTCGACCGATCGACCCTGACTTCAACCGGTCCCCCTCATGGGATTGAGAAGAAAAAAAAGTTATGTTTCAAAGTGCACATTCAGTCTCGGTCGACCCACAGGCGGCCGACCGGACCGGTTGACGCCGATGAAGTCGGCCGACCGGACGGTCGACGCCCGAGGCGGACCGATCGACGTCGACTGTCACGATTTTTCTTCCGTCTCATTTTTGTTTCAAAATCATCTTGGTCACGGGTTGCCCTATAGGCGGCCTGGCCGTCGATTAAGAAGAGCGTAAATGTTGTCCAATTTTTATCGAAAATAAAACTCAAGAAATACTCCGAAAATTTAGTAAAAATATTTTAAACCAATCGGAAGTATTTAGACAACATTTAGAAACCTTGTTTAGAAGTAAAAACATATAAACGTAAAATCATTAGAAGTGTTGTCCAATTTTATCTAAAGTAAAACTTGAAGAAATACTCCGGAAAATATTAAAACCATTTCAAATCATTTAGGAGTATTTGGACAACAATTAAAAACATTGTTTTGGTGTAAGAATAAAATCATCAAAATTAAGATAAAAAACATGTATCAAACACCAACTACAGATCCAAAACGCAGTAGGCAAAATCAATCAGTGCGCAAACACTGTGCAAAGGAGAAGAACAAGGAGAAGACATATGTTCGAAAGGAAGAAGAATCATACTGCAGATCAGAAAGAAGAAGAAGAAGAAGAAGAAGAAGAAGAAGAAGAAGGGACAAAAAAGAAAAGAAGAAGAAGAAGAAGAAGAAGTGACAAAAAAGCAACAAATAGAAGAAGAAAAATGAGAAAAACAAGGTCACAAGCAACTCGATCTGAAAACACAATGTTTATTTTATTCTGAAAAATATTTTTAGATTACTGCACATCATTTTCCAGATGCCAAAATTTTCGGATTTTTCTTCGTTGTTGTTTCAATGTTGTTTCGAACATGTTTCAAACATGTTTTTTTCCAATAAAATTTTAATGAAAAAATAAATTTTGCCCCGATGAGATTTATAGTATGAGTCTTATGAAAAATCAAGAAATATACACATAAAACAACATATATTAAAATCAAACAAATTAAAAATATTATAGAAACAATATGAATACAAAAACACAATTCAATTTTTGATCAAATGCATGGAAACATAAAAAATATGGTTGTTATGCATGGAAACATAAAAAATATGGAAACAACCAGGAGACAATAGAAACAACAAAGAAACAATATAGAAACAACATAGAAACAACAAAGAAACAAATTTAAACAATATCGAAACAACTTATATAACATATAAAACAATGCAGGAACAAAAAAAACAAAAAATAAATTAAAAATATGCAGGAGCGTAAAAAAAAATTAGGTAAAAAAAAAAATACAAAAATAATAAGAGCATATTGTGTGCAAGGTATTCCATGTAATTTCCCCTATAATTTATGTTTCATAATATTTATTTGCATGTTTTCTGGAGGCCCAACGAAAACGGGCTTTATATTCTTCCAAAAAAAATAAATTCGGTGTTACTAGAAAGTAAAAAGACGGAGGAAAATAATCAAATATTACCAAAAAAGGGAAGAAAAAAAAAAAAACAGTGAAACCAACCAAACCGATGTCTTCAACTTTCACAGAACACGCAGCGAAGAAGAGAAGTGAAAGCTGAAAGCTCAATCATGGAGGGAAGCAATGAACAGGAAAGCGAGTGCGCCTTCCAGTGGGATGAAGATTCCCAGCTTTATTACCATGCCAGGTTTTTGTTGCTGAAATTTCAAGAATTTGATTTTTTTATGCGCTATTTTGGTATTACCAAAGGTTCTGATTGTTTGACGATGATCCCACTAGAATTAAGACTTTATCTTTTAAATCCCTTCAATTGAAATCTCAGTCTTTGTGTATATATTCATAATTCTTTTATGCCCAACTCCGGATTTACAATTTTTTCTTAATAATATTTAGCTCTCTTATTTTGATGCAGCACTGGATTTTACCATGACCCACAAGCAGGTTGGTATTATAGCAGCAGTGATGGACTTTATTACAAATTTGAAGATGGAAAGTATGTGCTTCTTGAGTCCAATCAGGTATTAGTTTGTATCTTTTACATAGAAATTTCAATATTTATTTTTTTATTTATTAAATGGGGCTCGATTTATAATTTCTTTGTGAAGACTGAAGGTAACAATTTTTATACTGTGTTAATCTCAGGCAGGGGATCAACCTGATATGAATGGAGAAACATCTGAGGCTCAAATGGAAGGAATAGAAGTTTCTGTGGAGCCTTCTCTAGGTGAACTAGTATATCTGAGTTGTACTATGTTCTTAAGTACTTTCAATAGATATGCCATTGCCATGTATTGCATTTTCGCGTTTTTGTGAAATGGGTTGCTTATTTTGGCTAATTGTTGGTAGTATTTGCAATCACTAGAAAAAAAAGTAGTTGTTAGTGTTTGCAAACGCCAGCTTTTGTTTCTTATGCTGCTTGATTTAATCAAAATCTGAAAATAGGGGATGAGTGCTTTAGATTTTTTTAGATTTCTGCTTCTGGTTTCACTTATACAAACAAAGAAACACTTTTACACTTATTTTTAACAAACACTCTCAAATTAATTCAATTTTCAGATTCTATTTGCAAATGCCGCCAACTTCTGATTTTCAACTATTTTTAGTTTCTGCTTTAATAAATCACTTTTTTCTAAAAACAGAAGTTTTTGCAAACACTCCCATTGTCTCTTTTAGTTAGCTAGAGAAGTTGATTGTTTTGAATGAATAGGTTGTTTTGTTCAAATACTTGTCTTATTTTTTTTCTGTTAGTTCTACTGCTTTTAAGCATGTAGGCAGTAATATTTATCTGTTAGCTATGTATTTCATATTGTGTTCCCCGTCCGTGATATTCTGTACTATGATTGTATCTAGACAGACTCGTCGGCATGTAATACCAGCGACCAATCAGAGTATCCGCCTCCACCATCAGAATGGTGTGCTCAGTCTCCATCCATTTTATGGATAATTACAATAATCCCCTAAGGTTTGGGCTAATTGCGAAGAATGAAAAAATCCAAGAGGTTTTGGAAATTACAAAAAACTCATTGAGGTTTGATTGTATCTTAAATTTAAGGGGGTAATGTAATATTTTGATAAACGTAAAGCTAGCTTTTTAAATGTTTCTGTATATGAAGGGGAAAATGTAAGACTCATCAAACCTAAAGGTTTTTTTGTAATTTCCAAAAATATCTGGGTTTTTTTGTAATTAGCCTGAATCTCAGGGGTGTTTTTGTAATTATCACTTTTTTTTTATCATTATGCCTGACTTATTCCTGAGCAGTGTTGACACCTAAGTCACAATTTATATGCAGGCTAGAAGACACTCTTATTGAGATGTATTTATCAGGATATTCGAATCGAACAACCTATGCTCCTGTTTCTGACAATACAATGCCCGTGGAAACTAATGGCACAGATAAACTAAATGGTCCGGTGAATGGTTGGTGATATTTTTTTTTTTGTGTAGGTGATTGGAGTAAGTTAATGGCAAGGGGTTCTGACAAGTTCTTTATTTGTCAACAAGCAGGAGACGATGATATTCAAGAATTAGAAGAAGGCGAATGGGTTCCTGATGACCCCGACTTTTGGAGAAATTTGAGTGAGAAAATCTTAAGTGAAGGTATTTATCTATATGTTTATGCTGCTAATACACTTCAGTCAAAATTCGTGCTTTTCTATATTGCCAAGGGATTTTTCCTCTTATTTTCTGCTGCCTCATTTCAATTAGACTTGTGAAGCTGTAACATGAGCTCTTTAGGGATAGGGTACATTAGAAAAACTAGCCTTAAGGTTTAGACTAATTACAAAAAAAAAAATCCATGTATCTTTCAGAATTACGAATACCCTCTTATGGATACTACAAACATCCCCTTGATGTTTGTATTTGCTTAAACAAATACCCCCGCGATAGGTACAACTTGGAAATTAGAAAGTATCACCGGGAGATATGTAATTTTGAAAGACAGCTGATTGTTTTGGTTATTAGACTAAGTGGTGCATTTGTATTGAAGGATTTGGATTTGAGGAGATGATTCGGGAGAAGGATTTCAAATAACTTTATATAAGATGGAGCTTTAGGATTTTGAAATCCATTGTATAATGACCTTATCCGAACAAACTCAATGAATATGTTATTATGGATTTGAAATTCTTAGCTTTAAGTATGTTAATCCAAATGAAGCCTTAGTTTTTGTAATTAACCCTTAAGGATATTATTATTTGGTTGTATTTTTTTTTCGGGGCTATATTCGTGTTCATGAGATTTGAGCAAAAGCATTTAAATGCACTTTGTTGGTGTTTTATGTGTGACTTGCCTAATCCAATAATAAAAATAAGTGTAAGAAAGGGGAAGATTCTGATTTATTGCCACATCATAGTTTGTATTACAGTTGGCGGATCATCTTCTGTCAGGTGTATCTGAGGAAGAAGAAAATTGGCGTGCTCAATACGGTCAAGTAAGTAAATTAGATGAGGAGTGGATGTCAGATTTGCATGTGGTGGATTTATGGGATTGGGGTTTGGTTAAAGGGATGAAAAAGGATGGAAAGACAGAGGTGGCTAGGCTGGTTGGCAGATTGAGCAAGCGCTCTACCAAACTTCATCCTTCAGTGCCTTCGGGTGGTGGTATTCTGAAAAGTGCACCAGTTTGTGAAGCGCACCTTGATATCGTGCGAGTGACTTCAGGTTCGTCCGTTATCCCATTTGCTTTTTATTGAATGTTTTAAGTATGAATTGTTCTACTTCTCTGGTGGAACCGAGCTTGAGAATGATTGATGAAAGTTACAGTTATATTCTTTATGTACATTTTGTGTATAATATTAAAAGATTCCACATTTTACCCACCAATATGTATACTCGTTCCCTTTGAGGACAAAGGGAGAATGAAAATTGTTTACATAAATCATTTACGATCAACCTTTATTTGCAATATTTGCCTCTACATTGTAATTTCCTGTTTTTGAAGGATTATTAAGTACTAATAATTATTTGATATTTACTTTGATGAAATTATGCATTCATGATTCCGAACATACACATTCATTCATGCTCACTCGCTCACCAAGATACATACAAAGACATACAAGGCTATCAGCCAGTTAAATCTGTTTCTGATCTTTCTCGCAGGTCGGGTATACAGATTGAGGACTCCTAGCTTGCAATATTTGGCATCCTTGTCAGTTTATGATGCTTCCAACCCAACTAAAGATTGGGGCTTTCCACAATTATCCATCAAAAATCATACAGAGAAGTTGCCAGAACAGTCCGAATCCCAAAACTTGGAAGGTCTTGGTGTTCGAAAGGACAAATCTTTGTCATCGGTAAAGCTTTGCCCATCTAAGAAGGTAACTAAATGAGCTGTTATAGCCTTTTGATTTCCAATTTTGGTAGTGTTTGCAGCTAGAAGCTAAAAGTTGAATAAGTTAAAAGGGAGTGTTTGGTGAATAAGTTTTAAAAGTGTTTTATTTGTGTGTAAAAGTCAAACCAAAAGCAGATCTGAAATCTCTCAGGGCACGATTGGATATCCTTTTATTTTGGAAATTTTTTTTCTGCTAGAGAATAGTGATGAAAAAAATTTGAAAGAAAAGAATTATGAGATAAAAATATAAGGGACAGTTACAAAAAAAAAATTATGTGACTCGGTCTTATTAAAAAAAAACTCCTTTTTGAAAATTACAAAAAAACTCTTTGAGGTTGATTCCGTCTTACATTTTTCCTCTTCATAAGCAAAAAACTTTTCAAGAACCCCCTCATATTTGTAGAAATATTACAGTTACCCCCTTAAATTTAAAACATAATTAAACTTGAGGGGGCATTTTGTAACTTTGAAATATCCCTGGATTTTTTTGTAATTAGCCCAAACCTCATGGGTCTTTTTGTAATTAGCTCAAAATATAATGATGAAACTCGATTTGATATAGAAATAGTAAAATAATAATTGGATATGATTGATAGTTAGAAATATGTGAATGGGTGAATAGTAGAATTTGTGGGGAAATGGGTAATAATGAATGGTGATTTGATGGTTTTTTTGAAAAAAGAGTAGAAGTGATTGGTGGGAGAAAAAGATGAAAGTGAGGGAATAGTGTATTTTCAGAAAATTTTCGTAAGCATTCACATTTTGGGTTAAAAAAAAAAAGAAATCAGCAAAAAGAAAATGAATTTTTTTCATAAGCAATCGCAGCGTGAAGCACCCATCCCCCTATTTTTAGATTCTAATTAAGTTATGCAAAATCAGAAGCAAAAGTTGGTATTTGAAAACACTAAAGCCAAAAACTGACGATCATTTTTTTTAGTGTTTGCTAATACTCCCTTTATATTTATGTTCTTAGAAACTGTGATTCTACTGAAGAAAAGAAGTTGGTGAATTTAAGTGCAAAGTGTGTGCAATTTGAGGAATGAATGTTGGTGGTCTTCTACCAAGTTCCTTCCATATTTTCCAATCATCGATTATTTCTTTCCACTACTGATTTGTTAGCCAAAAAAGTGCGGTAGCCTCCTCCCAAATTCAGCTTTAAAATATATCACAATATGCGCTTTATGTTGGCATAGGATCTAATCTTTTTTGCCTCAACTGTTTTAGTACTATCTGATTATGTAATTACTGCAATTATTTTTTACTGGATTTGACTTAACTCTTACTGCATGTTAATTATCTAAATATGTATAACATAACGGCAGTATTATAACAACTTTTATGCTTAATAACATGCTTATGAAGAAGTCCAAAGATTTCTGTAACAGGAATACGACTCTTCGCCTTTTGTATTCTCATCCCTTCAGATTATTTTTTGGTTTTCAACCATAGGATCATGTATACCGAGATAGAGCTGCTGAGAGAAGAGCTCTACACGGTGGATTTGGTGTGGGTCCAGGACAAAAGAACTTACTCAACGGTCCTGATTCTGTTCCGTCATCTCCTACTTTACAACCTGAAGAGGCAGCAGCAGAGTCGTTGAGCATTTCATTTGGAACCGGTAGTTATGCCAGAAAAATTCTAGAAGGCATGGGCTGGAAGGAGGTAATTTTTTAAAGATAAATTGCGTTTTTAAATACCATTCTTAATAATCTTAAGGAATAATCACAGAAAAATACTTTGAGAGTCTAATTACTAAAAAACTCAATTACGTTTCAAAATTACAGATACTCCCTTGATATTTGTTTCTATTTACAAATGGCACCCTCAAGAGGGGTAGTTGTTAAACAAATACAAACCTCAAAGGAGTGTTTGTAATATCTTGAGGGGTATTTGTAAGTTTGAAAGATAACTGGTTTTTTGTTTTTTGTAATTAGTTTAACTAAAACTCCCTAATCTTAAATCAATTTATGTTCCATAAAGTTCGACAAGCATAAAAATATGATGAAACACAATAATAGGGGAGAAAATATTGGATGTGTTCGGTTCTTGAACGTGCATGCTCTCTATCAAAAATCAAAATACTTCTTTGCAATTGCTAGTGTATATTTGTTGCATGATGTTGTAAATGCTTTTTATACAGGGGGAGGCACTTGGCTGTAGCATGAAGGGTTTGATTGAACCTTTACAAGCAACTGGAAACAAGGGAACTGCTGGTTTAGGTTGGGATAATGGCAGGAGAAATTAATTTTCATTAATGATCAAATTTCACTTACAGAGAGACAAGAAACCACTGAACAGAAATACTACTATGTTCATTAGGATATAGTATTGGTTGGAAAATACAGTAATCTTTGCCAATAGTGTAGTACTTACTACTATTTGTACTTTTGTTATTTTCTTTTTTTTTTTGTTTTTTTTTTTGAAAGCTTTTGAAGTATTTCCAGATTACAACACAAGTTCTTTCTGCTGTTTGGGTTGAAATAACCAAATGGCTAATTATTAAAAAATAAAATGGGATGAGTGTGGAGGCCAAGGAAGAGAGACTGGAATCTTGATTGAGTTGAGGGATACTTACAAAAACTTCTCTAAAGATTTATCCTTGTTATAAACAAAATCTAATTATCTTATACCCTCAAGATGGAGGTATTTGTTTAGTAAATACAAGCTTCAAGAGAATGTTTGCAACATTTAAAGGGAGTATTGTAGTTTTGAAAGATAAATGGAGTTCAGTATTTGTAATTATCCCTTGACTTAATTAATGGAATAGAACAATTTTGGCTTGAAATAACCAGATGGCTGATTATTAATAAACAAAATTAGAAAATGGAATGAATATGGAGGCTAAGCCCGAAGGAAAAGAGACTGGAACTTTGATTGAATTAACTATTAAGGGATAATTACAAAAACTACTCCAAGCTCAAACCTAATTATTCAAAAAAACTAATTATCTTTCAAAATTGCAAGTAACCTCTTACATTTGTTTCTATTTTACAAATTGCGCCTCAAGAGTGTTTATTCGATAAATACAAACTTCATGTTTGTGATACCTTAGAGAGTAAATGTAATCCTTGAAAGATAATTGGAGTTATTCATAATTAGGCTAATCCTAAAGGTAGTATATTGTAATTATCCCTTGAACTAGTAAATGGAAACAGAACCATTTTGGCTATTTCTTAGTTCTTCACTGCTCGTTTTGTATACCATGTGATCATGAGAAGATGCTACCAATTAAACCCAAAAAGTTTCACAAAAGGGCAAAAAAGAAAGAAAAGAAAATCTAAAAATGCAATAGGGACTACAGCAGTTCAATAATTAGTTTTCAGTTTGAACTTCAAGAGGAGTCACTCCATCATCATTGGCGACATCAGTAGCTAACTCAGTCTGCTCCTCCCCACTGCCATTCTCTTGCAGTTTATGTTTTAACCGTCGGATTTCATCGTCTTTTTCTTCTAATTTCTCTTGCAAGATAACCACCTGTAACAATTTAGATCAGTTTATTACTACTCAAGAACAAAGCGTACTGAAACTACTAATACTTCTTAAATGCTTTGTGCATCACAAACATTTCACAATTGTGAATTACATTAGAAAATCAAGCCACGAAAATGGTTAGGTGTTTGATGAAACAATAAACAAGAAAATTTGCAAGTAAGGCTGTAACGTGGAAATTGGCCCATCTAGAACCATTACACCGTACTGAACCAAGTCTACATTTCCACCTGAAAACGATAAAAACTAGGGATGATTACAAAAATTACCCCGGACATTTAGACTAATTACCAAAAAAAAGTGATCTTTCAAAACTACAAATAACCTCTTGACATTTATTTTTATTTCAGGAGGGGGTATTTGTTAGGTAAAACAAACTTCAAATGGAGCATTTGTAATTTTGAAAGATAACTGCAATTTTTGTATTTAGACTAAACCTAGAGGGTACTTTTGTGATTATCCCTAAAAACTAAACTTGTATACTAAGAATTGGTGGTCTGCCAGAGTTGTCCCTGAAAATTAAGACGCATTATCTCAGATAGCAAGTTCATAGGCAACTTAATTGCCAAGAAGATGGCAAGGACTTCATGAGGACCTAACTGGTGGTGTGAACTCTTAGGTTTCGAATTTTTCTTTATTTACATTTCTAAACCCTCAATTGAACAGGATAAGATACAATTACTATATCCTTCATAAATCTTTTATAAATCAGATAACAGAGTTGTAAAAATATGAACAGAGAAGTACCAACTCATTTGATCTATCAACATCACCGGTCAGTTTCTCCATATGCTTGCATAATCCTGCAGAACACAATAAAATAGTAGACAATGGCATAAATTGAAAATCCACGAACCACAAGAGTACAGAGCAGTAGATAACTGCATAAACTTATAAAATAAAAAAGAAATGCATAAAAACTAACCTTCAAATTGACTTCTGAGTTCAGCATTTTGAGATTTTTGTGAAGCAAGTTTCATTGCCAGCTCATGCATCTATCCGAAAAAACAAAAGAAAAATAAACAACTGAATCCCATCAATACAGCAAGATGCCTAACATTCTACAAAGCCCAATGTATAGTAGAGATCCGTGTGCAAAAATTATATAGCCATATATGCATCTAAGAGTCGATGGTTTGATATCCACCATATTTGACATAATTAAAGATATTCAAGTTTCTGCAATTCCTCCGACTAAGTGTATAAATGTGTGCAACCACTACATTACCGTGATATCATCTCGCTATTAAATTTCAAAAAAACAAAAAAAAAGTTGGCAAAATATCATCTAGTGTGTACAGATTCCAATACCTTTCCTTCATTAGCTTGGTTACCTATCTCCTCATTCTCTTCCTGCAGAGTCCTGCATTTTGCCATTAGCATCTTTCCCATTTTACTTTGTGGGGTGAAACTGACAGCAGCTATATTATCTTGCAACTCTTTAACTTTCTTATCCTTCTCTTCCACCAAATTCTGACAAAACAATAGTTCAGGCAAGAAACGCTTTATGGACAAATATGCTCATTTGGGCTGTTTACATGCAAATATAGTTGACAGGAGATATCAAATATCAATAAAGGACTGATGCACTTGGTAACAGAACTCCAGGACATTCTGAAGTGGTGAAACCAAGCAATAATCAAGCACAAGAAGAGAGAATCGTAATGTTAGTCAGCATGAATGGTTTTGCAAAGGAAGGATTACAAAACCATCTAGAGCCATTGAATTTTTTAGTTGGGATAAAAATGAATGAATATGTTATAAGTTGTTGGATGTGGATTGACTCATTAATAAATATTATGCAAACTTTGTCGGAATGTAAGAATGATTTATTTGTACAAAATGTAATTAATTTTACATTGTAAAATAAATGAGTGAATATGTGATACTTTTACCAAAATATCATTACTATATTAATTGAGTTTCAGGCATGTGAGGAACATTAAAGAGTATAGGTCCTTTTCATTATCAAGGTAGTGCTGCAGTCAAAGTAGAGGATAGTCTAGTGGTATAGAAAGCATTTTCTTATTTATTCAAAGGCATTCAGTATTATATTCAAATGAACCAGGCATAAGGATCCAAATACACTTTGTTAACAGCCAATTACAAAGTACGCACATCAGTAGAAAGGTAGAATATAATTCAAACAAGTAAATCTGTTTTAAAGTAATTCCGTTTTATTAATAATAAGTACAACTCCAAGAAGGCACCTTTAATCTTGTGAACTCTTCATGGATAGCCGGGTCCAGCAATAATCTCCTCGCCTGTCAAGAACAATAGAACATTCCAGATGATGCATTACCAGTCAATTTTATACAGCTGTGTTTTCTCGAGCTAATTTTCCAGTTTTAAAAACTAAAATGGGAAGAAATATATTCCTTGCATTGACTACTGATGGCAATGCAGCAATATGAGTCATTTAGGAAGGCACCATTTCCTGGTATACCTGCATTGATGGTGGTTTCAACTGAGCTCTCAAATCTCGAACAGCAGACTGTATCAAAGTTTGAAGGACAGACAGTAAGAACAGGATAAAGCACAACAGGCGATGAAAACTTAGTTCTAATTATATAATAAAGAAAAATTTAAAAGATAAACATGTAACAAAAGAACTGAATGTGGTGCTCTAGTGGCAAATTTACTGGACATGATCTTAACAACCTTTAACAATGCCATCACAAGCCATCCAAAATTGATTATACATCCAACCACATACGGAATGAAAAGGACTTCGATCACACAAACTATCAGCAATTGCCAGCAATGGTTAACAGATAATTTGGAACCAACACTCAAGAGCATAGAAATAAGAGCACTGTTTTTACAACACTGATCTGATACAAATTCTTACCAAATTGTTTCCGAACAATAACCATATTAATAATGATTAATGACTAGGATGATAATAGCAATAGTAGTAATGGTAGCCATCATCATCATCGATGAATTGGATTGGATAAAAAGAATAAAAGCAAGAAACGAAGAAAAACTGAAATTAATGCAGGAAAGGTTATTTTATCTTAATGGCATGAGATATCTAACATTATTCATCACATAACCAAAGCTAACAATTAAGCTGACTGCCAAGAAGATGGCATGGCATGGCTCATGTTCCAATGGCATTTGACTGATATTAGGATACAACTTTCATCGGTGTGCCTGCCCACTTCAATTTCACGAAGAAATAAATTGGTCTCAACATACAAACTTTTAGCAAATGCATCCCACCTTAATCAATTCTAATCTTCATCAGAAAAAGCATAAAATGTTTGCAGTTAATGATGCAAGTGCGACTAATAATTTCTCACCTTCAACTCAGCTATCTCCTGCTCCCGTTTAGCAAATGTCACAATGAATGCAGCTTCTTTTTTCTTTGCTTTCTCAAGCTAATACCAAAAAAAAAAAATAAAATAAATTAAAGCAACACTGAATAGGTCATCAAGTACAAACTTGCAGATTAAAGGCTTCATATTCCAAACATACTTGCTCTCGCAGAGACTCCTCAGAGGACCTCAGAGTCTGAAGGTAGTTAACCACAAATCTTGGTTCTAACAGAGATAGGAAAACAACTTCCCTCAGACAAATAGAAATAATCCAAACTGTGATGAAAGCTTTTAATTACTATACATCCAATGACAGGAGGAAAAATGGCATAATGCACACTAGAAAACGAACCAGGATTTGCGCCTTGGGGTATGAAAGATTCGTTCTGAAAAGCTGAACGCCACTTCTGAATCTCAGACTTCACATCTTCGAGTTTTGTCTGAAGTGAGCAAACCAGGATTTACCAGTTAAAAAAAATCCCCATTGGACAAACCAATATTACCAAATTATGTTTACAAATTCCTATATTATTTTTTCGGCTTAAACTACATTTCTTACTGAAAGAAGATGCCAAAAGAGTACTTAGACCATAGACCACAAGATGGAAAACTGTAGACACAGAAAGATAAAAAAGAATACATTACTAAGACTGGAAATGATCTATACCTGGCATCTTGAGAGTTCATCTTGACAGTTCTTGAGACTACAAAAGAAATGCAGAGAAACAAGCCAATAACTCTTATAAATCTAGGCAAAAAGAGGACTTAAGCTTAGTTTGGAATTAGTCTTGTATTTTTCGTTCTTTTTTTTTTTTTTTTTTTTGGTGGGGTTGGGGAGGTTGTGGGGAGTTGGTATTTGGAGAATGCATTATGAATGAATATATTGGAGAATGTGTGTATTAGAGGGAAATATATTGAAAAATGTGACGTATGTTTGGTTTTATTTTGGAAGAATAAATAGAGGAAAGATGGGCCGAAAAGTGATACCAAAGTACATAGCCTTGAAACTGGTTGTTTTATCATTTATAAGTCCTGGATATGTATTAAGCAGATGCATCCAAAGCAGAGAAAAAGACCAAATTTAATACGAAACAATACCTCTCACGAAGAGATAAAATCATCCCAGTTGCCACTCCAGGTGCAGTTTCCTCTACCTTCAGGTTACCCTTAAGTGTCAACAAACAAACAGAGTCAAATTTGAATCTTATCAAACCATATGCTAGTAGAGGTAAGGCACATGATCAAACAAATTAACGGATATCAGAAAACCCAAATATTCACTGAAGATTGGGGGAAGAGGGTATGAGAACAGCTTCAATAAATGAATCCTACAGTAACTTATAATACCAAGCTACAAAAGAAAAACAACTAACGAATTACCGGCTCGCAGAACATAAAATTCTACAATTAGATAATTTAAGTGCATTGCTAAAGAAAACTGCTAAAGGTCTCAGCCATGAAGGACTGCCTTATGGTTGTCGATATTCCTTTCACATAGTTTTCTCTAGAATTTGGTGGCAAATTTTTAGTAAGTTACCAAGAGATGATTGATTAAAAAGTCAGAAATCCTTATGGAGAAACTCTCTTGAAACTCACAAGCTGTTCTGAAATTTCATTTTGATGAGATTTTACAAAAAAATCATTGTAGGCAAGAACAATTCTTTTTTTCATTTTTTTTGTGGTTATTCAACACATTTCTTACATACTCATAAGTCATAAGTACTATATTGGATTTGAATAAGAAATTGACGTTTACAAGAAAGAATTACTTCTACCAAAGAAAGGTCCAGATTCGAGCTTGTTTTTATCAATTCACATCTATGAGTGATGATTCATCTATCTCTTGTTTGCCTAAACCAAGCAAACACTCCAATATTTCTACTACATACATTCATGAAGATACTCCTAATGGGGGTGAAAATCATAGCAACAGGTCTTCCACCTTTCCATGAGCTAAGCAAGTCAAAGTCTTTATCTTCTAGATAGCTTCTTTATTGTCCATAATCTCTCCCTCATTCCACTCATCTACCTTAATGCAGAGTTAACTATCTCTGTAGTTCCAGAGATAGGAATTAGGTAATGGGGGGTGGGCGGGTGGCACCTTGGAACTCCAAAAAAGGCTTTCTTTTAGGGCTTCCTCCAGTTAAAGAGTGAATTTAGGAGTTCCAAGCAAGCTAAAGGAAGG
Source organism: Rehmannia glutinosa (assembly GCA_016081115.2). NCBI lineage: Eukaryota > Viridiplantae > Streptophyta > Magnoliopsida > Lamiales > Orobanchaceae > Rehmannia > Rehmannia glutinosa. Next base: position 80,831,160 of record CM071934.1, read on the forward strand.
TAAGCAGTTAAGGCTGGTGCTATTAGGCTTAATTTCCTTCTCGAAAGCTCCTACCTTTGGACCAGAAGATGGAGCTAGGATTTTCTTCCATTTACAGGGTCAAGTTTCCTTTTCCAGTCCTGGCACAATAATTATACAATAATATTGGCCTGTAGAGGATTGGCCCTGAAGCAAAACAGTTAATGCTGCTTAATTGTGACCTGGAGGTAATTAATAATAATCACGATATATGCAGCCTAGAAGACAGAGGGCTGAGACTATGTATACCAAACCCTCCGTAGAACCCCCAGCGACTGATGCCCTGTGCCCTGGATATGCCTTCTATTATTTGTTGAAACAATACTATAGTACATTAACAAACATCAAATAGCTGTAGGATGTCAATCCTTAAGGCCTATACGTGCTTGTTGTGCCTAATAGACCTGGATCACAGTTAGTGACGTCAAAAAAATAGATCCACTTGTTTGATTTTGAAAAATTAGAATAACCAAGAGGAGATGAAGAATATCACGGGCATGCAAACTTACATTTCTCCAAATGAATTACCAGAAAAATGACAGGGAAATATATAAGAAGAACATTACTTTTCATAACCAGATATCTTATGTCCATACATTTTTTCTTTATTTTATTTTATAAGAAAGCATTTACAAAATTGATTTAAGTACCATAGCCCGTTATAAACTATCACTAAGTTCTCTCAACATCCCAGATACAAGTAATTGACAATTGTGCCCTAAAAGCACACCCTTTAACAATGTAATTCATTTTTCTGTTGCTGAATGTAAGGGAGAAAAATATTGAACATTCAACTCCACCAGTCTCTTTTAGATTTAATTTCCATATCCTTAGCAAAAGAATCTGATTTTAGAAACACCATAACGTCAATATACTAGAAAGTAAGAATGATAATTCAAGATGATAACAATAACACCGAGAAAGAATGCTATCCAACGCAGAGAATATAGCATGACAAATAGAAGAGGTGCAGTAAAAATTTTGAACTTCGAAAGCAGTAACAGAATTAAAAGGGACCTTTTTCGACCCAAAAATATCATCTTCGTCGTCGTCAAGATCTCCAAAGCTTCTCTTATTACCTAATAATCGAAACCGCATTCTCAACAACATGAATAGCATAGAACAAAGATAGTTACGGACTTTACTTAGCTCAATTGAATTAATTAGTTCGAAGAACCTGAACGTCTTCCAGCATTTCCTCCCGCAAAATCGCCTCCAAAATCATCTTCCTGCAATTTTTCAAGAATTATGCCGAAAATAAATAAAACGAAAGGAAAAAAAAAACACACAATGAACAAAAATACATAAAACGCGAGGGATTGCAATCAACGAATCGATTGCGTAGAAGGAGCTCACGTCATCGAGATGGTCATGTGACGCCATTGGAATTTGAATTCTGAGTTGGGGACTGAAATCTGAAACCCTAGTTCAGCGAGATTAGAGAGGGTGTAGGATTGAGAACTGTGGGTAGCGTCCCACGGGAACAATGCCGACTTAGGGAGTAATCATGTATGGATAGAGCAGAAGCTTTATCTTACAACCTGCACGTGGCACTCGAATAGAGATCTTTGTACCCATCTAAAGAATAGGTTGAAATAAAATTGGAACACTCAAAATGATTTTCCAAGTGTAAACTCAGATACATTGTCAGAGAAAATTGCACTTTTGGCCCCACCAAATTATATGAGTTGCACTTTTGGCCCCATAAATGCAAAATAGTCCCACCAGAGGATTGTTTTTGTTGTATTTTTGTCCCAAAGTCAACCTGCCCGTTAGTTTAACAATCAAATCTGTTAACTCTTCATTTTGGAGGGTATCTTCATTTTGGAGAAAAGTTACTGTAACTTGTCAATTTTGGAGGGAGTCTCATCCCAGAAAGCTTATACAGGTTCCCAAAAGCAGCTACACCTCATTTTTCAGTTTCAAACTTTCCAATCAAAAGAAAAAAAAAATTAATAGATGTTGCATCTTCGTAAACTCGCAAACGTTTTTGTCATTGTGGGAGATTTACTCGGTGAGGACTTCATGAACAAGTGGAAATCCATGAAGAAGTTTTTATTGTCGTGTTAATTCCCTAAGTGGCGAAGATTGTGGGTTTTTCAATTGGGTAGACAAACCCATGTGTGCAAGATCGAATGATATAATTTCGGGTTTTTTCCCAAAAATAAATAAATTGGGTACCGAAATTATTGAGTTAAAAGCAAGGGAGAGCAATGCGAAAAAAAATGGCAGAAGAAATTGGTAAATTGAGAAGGAGGATAAATGTTTTATTGACTATCCTTGCACTATCTTGGTTGTCATTGGTTTTGAAGTGGGTATTCTAGGCACTTGGTGTTCAAGTTGGTAAACGCCTCCATTTGGGTTGTTGGTTTCTGCTGAATCACTGTGAATAGATATCTTTTTTTTATTATGTATTATTGTGGGTAATTAAATCGTATTCAAGTGGTTGAGGTTTTCAATGCCACACACTAAGCACATACACATATTTCTTTCTAGTTGGTTTAATATTACACCATTGGCACACACCGCGCATATTACAGTCATATTACCATGTCTGATTATTTGGGAAGGAAAGGAACAACTGCAAACATGACGGATCAGCCATCACAGAATTATTCAACAAGTCCAGTCCCACATATCATTATTGAATAAAGCCAAGCTCTTTAAGCATGACACATGGAAAGGATTTCTAGATGTTGCATCCAATATTGGAATACAATTCAACAATGCATAGACAACCAGTCCTATGGAAAAAGCCCCACCACCTTGCCTCAAGCTAAACACTGATGGTGCTTTTCACAACCAATATGTTATAGCTGGAATAGGAGGAGTACTCAAGGATGATAAAGGAGAGGTTCTCTGGGCTTATACAGTAGCCCTTCCTCTATGTCTCAGTGCATTTCATGCTGAGAGTTCAGCTCTTGAAAGGGCTTTAATATTGCTATCAACATGGAATATGCAGCAACTATGGATAGAAACCGACTCATTAATTCTTTGTAACACTATCTCAAAAGCAGCACAGGGAAATTGGTCCATTAAGGATGTGATTGTAAATATTCATAATAGTCTTAGGAATATTTCTTTTCATATAACTCATGTATATAAAGAGGGCAATAAGGTAGTTGATGATCTTGCTTCTTTAGGGACTAATAGTGTATGCTTAATAGAATTTGCTTCGGATTCCCTACCTTTGTTTGTAAAGGGATTAGTTAGAGTTGATCAATTAGATATTCCATCTTTTAGAATCATGAGATTGTACAAATAATAATGTATCTTGAATTTTGATATCAATATATAGGTTGGGGATGTGACCTTAATCCCCCATCCCACATTGGGATGTTTTAGAGAAAAAAAATTGGTGTTCAAGTGGTGAATTTAGTTATGTATTAATTGTGTTCAAATGGTGTTGAAGTGGATAATTCTAGGCACTGTACTAATGTTTTATTGTTTATTATGTTGTGTATTAATGGTGTTGGAGTGGTAAATGTTAATGGTATGTATTAATGTAAGTTGTTATTTTGCATTCACAATTATTTAATTGTTGTTACAATAATTAAAGTGTATAACATCCATATTTGTTAAAGCTAAAAAATCAATATTTGTTTGCCTAACTACATTAACCAAGGGACACCAATAAAATGATTTGCGTGAATTGTAGGCCTTAAACACATCCATATCTATAGAAAATATTTAAAATCCATAATTTGCAAAAAATAAAAGGGCATTACATCTAATGTTTGCCTTAAACTTAAGCAGACAAAAAACAAAAGGGCATTACTGAACCTATTACATCCCACTATTCTGTCATAAACCAAAATGAGTTACCGAATTGTTTGCCTTATAACAAGATATCAGCAAATTATTCACATCAAAATAAACATTGTGACATTGTAACAATATAACTAAAATAACTATATTTTCTTTTTCCATCTCCCTTGGACTTTGCCATGGACTGTAAGCTTGACATTGTGACATACTTCTTTCCCCATCTATTGATCACCTTTAGGCCTTCAACTTTTGCATTTCGTGGTAGAACTTTTCCAATGGGTATTAGAATAGATGGCTTCTTGACTGGTCTAGGTGGCTTAAAAGTAGATGGTCCACTTGTAGTTCTCTTTCTTGCCTAGTTGAGTGTTTTGTGTGTTTTGTGTGTTTTTGTTAGTATTTTGTGTGGTTATTTTGATTTTATTTCTATATTTTTTATAGTATATTTCGTATTTTTGCTTGTGTGTTTGCGTGTTTTATTGTTGAGTCTATTTTTGTGTGTGTGTTATGTTTGTTTTTGGTGGAAAAGTGTAGGTGGAATGAAGAAGAAATGAAGAGTGGGCTAAGAGAAATGAAGAAGGAAGAAACACGGCGAACGACCGTTCAATGGTCGTTTGTATTGAAGAAAAAAGAAGATGAAATGGGAACGACCATTCCTTAAGAAAGATATCGTTCGTGTTGAAAAAAGAGAGTAAAGGAACGGTCGTTCCCAAAAAGGCTTCTCTTCGGAGTGGCCGTTCGATGACCGTTCCCCTGGCCATTCGCGAAGTAGCATGCCGTTTGGTGACCGTTCGTGACAGAAAAACTGAACATATATATTAGTGATTTGATTGATTTTTAGTAGACTTCTTTTAGGATTTGGACTCTTCCAAGTTATTAGGGCCTTTGGGCTATATAAGGGGAGTCTATGCTTTAGATTTTCACACATTCAAGCTAGATACAAAATTTGGATTTCTCTATTTTCTCTTCTTCTCATTCTTCACGTTAAAGCTAGGTTTTCTTTTGGGGATCTCTTTGCAACTTGAAAAAGTGTAATTCTTCTCCACCTTTATTTATCTATTTGATTTTCTTTTGATATTAATTGCTTCATGATGATGTTTGTGATTATTAACTCTTGTTTAATTGAATTGATGAATTTCTCGCATGAGCTAATTTCTTTGTTCTAGGGTTAGGATGATTTGATTCAAATAAATAAGCATGAGTATTGACTAATTGATTTACTTGTTGATTAATTGTTTGGCCAACTCTTGATTATTTTGTGGGAATAATTGAGATCGAGAGAAGATATTATTCCTGGACTAAAATTATTCAGGGGGTTAGATATGAATCATAAATGTATTATCTAACCTTGGCTTAATTAAAATAGCAAATTATGTTGGGATAGCCCTAATCTGTGAATACGTGAGTTATCAGATTTAAACCTTATTTTTACATGTTTGTTATATTTATTAACCGCATGATCAATTAGTTGATATTCTGCTTGCAAGTTTGATGAGATGAATCCAAAATCCTAGACTTTTATCCATATATTTTTCTTAAAGTTTAATTGTGTTCAATTTTAATTTGTCTTTTCACTTGTTTTTCTTTAGTTTATTTAAATCAAACAAATCTGGTTAGAGTGTTTGGGATTTACTTTTTGTTTATTATGTTGCATAATCATTATTTGTCGGCTAAATTTTCCTTTAGAGACGACTTGTGGTTAACTTGCTACACTACAATTGATCTCGTTCTCTTGCGAGGATTGCTAGATGTATTTTAGGTGTTTAGCAATCGAACAAAATTTTGGCGCCATTTCCGGGGAAGGCTTTTGGCGAAATAACTATTGTGTTTATTTTCCGTGTTTTAGATTAGGATTTTTTTGTTTATTTTTTTAGTTTAGGACTCTTTTTGTTTCTTTTGATTTTTACTTTATTCCACTGTACGTTTGATCTGTTTTTTTCTTGTGTTGTTTATGCAAGGATGTAGAAATCTCAATCAGGACCTTGCGCCTTTCGTGGACAACATTCATCGCGTTGCGAGATGTACAAGGAACGAAGGGGACAATTCTATAGATAGTAGCGAGGATTATCACGATCACATTCCAAAAGAAGAACAAACAGATGAATCAGAGATGGGTGAAAATCAAACAGAAACAATGAGGAGGCACGCCACCTTCGACGCATGACTTCGCACGCCCTGTCATTGGGACTGCAACCTCTTGCATTACTTTGGGACAAGCAGCATGGAACTATGAGCTCAAAACCATACACTTTAATTAATTTCCGTCATTTTATGGGATGCCCAATGAAGATCCTCTTAACTTCATTCGGGAATTCTATTCTATCATTCAAACTTTTCCTCTACAAGGTTTGGAAGAGGATCATCTTAGGATGCGCTGTTTTTCTGTACACTCTAAAGGACGGGCAAAAACTTGGCTTATGGCTCTACCTCCTAACTCTCTTACTGATTGGGAGGCGGTGTATAATAAGTTCATGGGCAGGTACTACTCTATCAGAAAACTTCAGATCTGCGAGGTAATATAGCCACTTTTAGTCAGATGGAAGGCGAGCCTTTTCATGAGGCCTGGGATCACTTTAAGGATTTACAGATTAAATGCCACGTCATCACTACCCATTGGAATTGTTAAACCAATTTTTCTATGATGGATTATCGCATGGTTATCAATATATGGTTGACAATGTCGCTGAGGGTGACATGGGTGTACACTGAAATGTATGATATTCTAAAGATGATGAACGATAATTCACATTAAAAGAGCGCCAGAGGTAAACGGGCTATCGTGAATGAAGTAGCCCCGAGCTATGATGTGACAAAATAATTGGCTGAGTTGACTAAGCAAGTACAATTGTTGGCTACAAGAGGGCATCCACCTATCCCCCATTCTGCCGAGTCTTGCGGGATTTGTGGCGAATTTGGTCATGGGGTCAACATTTGTAATGATATCTCTTAGACGTACAATTCAGGTTGGCGGAACCATCCAAATTACTTGTTAGGAAATTTATTGTTAAGATTTTGATGATACCATGTAAAACTTAGAATAGGAAGTTGGCACCCCATTTTCCTTGTATTCCTACTTTGTAATAGATAGGACTGCATAAGCTGAGTGAAGTCAGCTATGTCGAAGAATGCAAGAAGTCAACTGAAGACTGAAGTGATGACCAGCTGTGTGTCAGCTGAGTGTGGTCAAGATGGAAGGCACATGCTCGACTGAAGGAGATCCAGCTGTGGAACAACTGTATAAAAGTTGAAGAAGTGTCAGTCAAGTCAGTAAAAAGCTAAGTCTACCAGTTGAACTGACAGTTGATGTTAGATAAATATTTTTATCGTAATTTTGATGATTTTATTTAAATTGAGTTTTTCACCAAAACAATGTCCCTAAATGTTGTCCAAATACTCCTAATCGATTTAAAATATTTTTACTAATTTTCAGAGTATTTCTTGAAGTTTAGTTTTGACAAAAATTGGACAACACTTCTGTCTTGTGTTCAACCGGTCGCCCTAGAGGGCAACCTGTGCCTGAAAGTTTAATTTCTGAAATAGAAACGAGACATATGAAAAAACCCAGGGGGTCGACCGGTCGACTAAGAGTTCGACCGGTGCCTGGGAATTAAAATTCTTCAGGAAACTCTTTCTGACCCTCAAAATTGGATGTTGGACCGGTCACCTAGGGGGTGGACCGGTCGAATAGGGGGTCGACCAGTCCAACCCCCCTTGGACCGGTCCAACAGTGCATTTTTAGTGTATTATTCAAATTCTTTCATTTTTGGTCGACCTATGGTTTTATCAGCAAACTAGCCATTGAGCAGCATACAACTTTTCATGATTTTAAGGGATTGATTTTTAACAGCTATAATCTTCATTTAATTTGCATTTTTTTGTAGATTTCAATCTCCAAGGAGGAGCCTATGTCTGAAAATCAAATCCAAGACCTCTCCTATAAATAGATGAAGGATTGAAGCAACAAGATACAACAACACAAGCATTACAAATACAAGCAAAACTCTTATTCTTCACTTTAATATTCTTGTTGTATTTAGCCTAAGTCTTTCACGTGCACATCTTGAGTACTAGGCTTGATTCTTGATTACACTTGCACTTCAAAGTTGTATACTTCATATCGAGTTGTAATCTTGAATTTATTTATATCATCCAAAGCAAGTTATCCTTGTTACTATTCTCGTGGTAAGAGCACACTTGGGTGATTTTAGGTGTTGAAGAGTTTGGTACTCTTCATAAGTGTAAGAATATTTTGGTAATCTTCTTGATGGTGTTGTAAGAAGAGTGTGATGCTCTTCAAGGTGAAGGTGTAATAGTTTGGTGCTATTAATAAAATTTCTTTTTCTTTTTCGAAATCCATTTCGGATATACCGGGGTGGTAGAGGATTAGGCCCTAGGTGGGTTGAACCTCTTTAAATCAACGTGTGTTGTTTATTTTCCCGCACTTCTATTCTTTCTATTGTTTCTGCATTCGAAAAAGATGGCCAAATGAGAAAAATCGGCATAATCTATTAACTCCCTCTAGATTATCGTAGCCACTTGGACTAACAGTTGAGTCTTTCCTTAAAGGATCAAGCAGACTCAAGTCAAAGTGGTAAAGGCAGCAGTCAAGTCAAGTCGACTGACATTAATCCGTTGGAAGGAAGTCAAGGATATTACTCGATATAGTAATAAGTCCAAGTTGCCCTATCTTAAAGTGTTTGGCCCAGAAATATGCAAATGAATAAACCAATGGGAAACACTGAAGCTTGTGTTAGACCCTGAAAAGCTACAGAGTCATTTATTACGAGGAAGGGTCAACATCACAATGCTGCAGGTCAAGAAAAGACAAGCCAACGAACAAGAAAGTGTCATTTGAAAATAGTTTATCTCTTCAACGGGCAAATTTTCAAATAATCACTACAAAAGGCTAAGGAAGCATTTGAGAAAAGGTTACGAATTGCACGAACGAACCAATCTTACAAGAAATTTTCAAGCAAGCAAAACCTACAAACATTCTCAAAGCTTATCAAGAAATTCCTCAAGCCTATAACTCGAAGGAACTCGATCCAACACATGCTGTGAAGGAAAGAATACTTCAACCAGTTGAATAGGAAAAGTTTTAAAGAACAAAAGGGGTCTACTCTCCAAGTTTGAAGGAGCTGTAGTAAGGTTCAAGATCGAACCAGAAGTTTCGAGCTTGTTGGAAGGCTGTGTGATCAATTCCAAGAGTTTGAATGGAGCTGAAGTAGCAAGACAACTATCTTGTGAAGAAGTTGAGTCGTAGAAGAAGCCAGCTGTGTGATCAAGGCTGTCTCTAGACTGAGAACTACTGTAACTTGATCTGTTACTTAGTGGATTCCTCCAGGGGTTGGAGAAGAGTGGATTAGAGGAATTACCCCATCCTCGAACCACTATAATATTTACTTGTGTCATTTACTATCAACACTTTACTTTATTGCATACTTTTATAACTGCTGATAAGTTAAATTGTCAACCCAGCTGATAATAACAATTGCTAAAAACAAATGTTAAAAACGTGCTTAAAATTTACAAGGGTGTTAAGTCTTCCACTGTATAAAACCAAATCATCTAAAAAATTAAGTGTTAGTTGATGCAGCTAAGTTATACTATCAACAGCTCAGTCGAGTCTGTTAAGTGGGTAACTTTGTTGAAGTAAGCCAACCTAGCTGCCCCCCAAAGACTTAGCTGATTTGAGTTAACTCTGTTGAATATTTTTAAAGGACTAAAAAGAGAAAATTTGGTAAGATTTATTCAACCCCACCCTTCTAAACCTTACTCCACATCCCTTGGGACCTACGGTATCAGAGCGGTTGGTTCATTAAGCCTTCCACACTGGTTACTGAACTAGATCTCAATCTTTTTCAAAAGATTTAAACACTTGTGTTTTCAAAGTTTTTCATTTCAAAGCAAAGTTATTATCATGGAAGCCAATCTAACTCGTATTCCTATATTTATTGTGGAAGAGTTTGATGACTGGAAGATTCGCATGCAGGCTCACCTATCAGCCTTACACGATGAAATATGGCATGTGATAGAAGACAGGCCACTGCAAATATTCAAAGTTAACACTGTTATAAGAAGAGCACCTCAAGATGAAGGAGAGAATGCTGCAGCAAAGCCTAGACCAGCCCTGGTTGAAAAACCTCGTTGTGAATGGGCAAAAGAAGATAGAAAGAGATACAACCTGGACAATGTGGCCAAGGATATTCTCTACAAGATATTGGACAAGGCTATGTTCAATAAAGTCAAGTCATGTAAATCAGCCAAAGAAATCTGGGAAAGGCTTACCTTGATTTGTGAAGGATCTAAACAGATAAAGGAGAATAAACTAACAGTTGCTGTTCAAAAATTTGAAAATTTTAAAATGCTTGCAGATGAAAATATGGACCAACTGGATGCCAGATTCACAGAGATCACTAATGAGCTTTCAGCTCTTAAGAAAGAGTACACTCAAAATGAGATGTGCATGAAGATTCTAAGAGCCATCCCAGCTGAATGGGAAATGAAGGTCATGGCCCTGAGACACTCAATGGATCTCTCAAAACATCAAATCATGAGCTATTCTCAGATCTCTAAGCTTATGAGTTTGAGCTGAGAAGAAAAGAGCAGGAGGAGACAGTTGTTCCCAAGACAAGTTTGCATTGTTGCCTTGATGAAGGGAAGAAAGCTGAGCCAAATGAGACCTTTGACCAGGATAAAATTGCTCTCATGGTAAAGAGATTCAACAAGTTCTTCAACAAGAACTACAAAAGAAACAAAGTTGAGACCTCCAGGAGACATTCAGCACCTTCCAAAGCAAGGGAGGACAGGCCACCCAAGAGAGCTGAACATCAAAGAGCTGATCAGAGAGCTAAAAACTTGTGTTGGAATTGTAGACAACCAGGACACTTTGTTATTGACTGTTCCTATCTACCAGTCAAGAAATACAGAAATGAGGAAAAAAGAAGAGTCTTCAGGGAAAGAAGATAAGAAAAGAAGAAGGTCATGTTAGCTGCTGAGACTCTTGAACCAACTAAGTGAAAAGAGCCAGCAGACCTGGACAACACTAAAGCTGACTACTCAAGTGATAATGAGGAAGAGGCTTTGATCTTCCTTATGGCTAAAGAACAAGATCAAGAAGATGAGGTACACTCTAACTCATCTCATTTTGATTCAAGTGATAGTGACTGTGATACACACACTTCATCACCCACAGATCTTTATGATTCATTAGGCAAAATGATGAAGATTTTGAGCACATTAAAATCTCACACACACTTCTAAATGAGGAAAACAACCAGCTTAAAAGCCAAAACTTACGGCTGACTAAGGAGCTGAGTACTCTAAGTCACATAGCTGAGGAGAACACCAAGATGAAAGCTGAAAATGCCAAGATCTTAGCAGAGTTAGCTGCTACTGAAAAGAGGGAAAAAGATCTTAAAAATGTGATTGCCTCATTTACAAAAGCATCCAAATCATTGGATGAACTTATAATGAGTCAAAAAGAGTGTGGAGACAAGACATGTATAGGATTCAATTCTTTTGTGCATAGTCAAACTCCCAGAGTGATTTTGGAGAAATGATCCTCAAGCAATGAGGGAATCCAAAATCCCAAAACACCATATGTTGCACCAACAACCACACCAAAACACAATCACAATCATACTGGCCATGGATATAAAGGAAAATGAAAGAAGCCAGTAGAGTATGCTGAGAGGACAGCTGAAAAATTTTAGAAAAGTCCATCACAGGACTCTAATAGAAAATACTCGCAAAAGCCAAACAGAGCTACCAAAAGCCCCGGATATTTCAAAGAAAGAAATACATATGATGGGAATGGTAGAAACTATCCTAACCAAGCCGATTGGAATAACCAAGTGAAATATCAAAGAAAGACCTATGGGATACAAGCCAAAATGGCAAAGACCTCAACCTCAAAGAAAGGTCATTCCCAAGGCAAAAGAGCTATTATCAAGCATACATATGCACCCAGGCACAACACCCAAAAATTCCACAACTACCCCAAGAAAACAAATGCTTAAACATACACAAATAGGCATACAAACAAAAGATACAGTTGTATGATCCTAAAACCCCCAAGCAATTCGCTAATGTGCATTATGATTATGAAACCGATAGATGGCAACCTCTTGAGTCGATCATCCGACTATATGTTAGTTGGAGCATGTTATAGCACTAACCCCCCAGGACCCAGGCAAGTATGGGTACCTAATAATTAATTTCCTTGATTGCAGGTTCAAGGAACAACTGAGTGCCAATGAACCTGATACATGGATAGTGGTTGTTCCAGACATATGATAGAAAATAAAAGAAATCTGTCAAAATCCAAGGAGATCAAAGGTGCAAAAGTCATATTTGGAGGAAATGAAGCTCCAGGGGAGATCAAAGGCACATGATCTATAAAGAAAAATGGACTGGAGATCACAGATGTTGCATATGTTGAAGGTCTCAACTTCAACCTGTTAAGCATCAGCCAACTCTGTCACAAAGGCTACAATGTGGGATTCAACATGGGAGTATATCTGATAAAGGATGCTAAATCAAATGAGATTGTGCTGCAAGAAACAAGGCAAAAGAACATGTATGTAGTGGATTGGTCTACTGCTACACCAAGCACATGTCTGCTAGCAAAGAGTACAGTTGAATCCAGTTGGTTGTGGCACAAGAAGCTGAGTCACCTGAATTTCAAGACAATTAATAAGCTTGCAAGGAGTCATCTTGTGGAAGGATTGCATGAATCAGTATACAAGAAAGAAAGCATATGTGATGAATGCCAGATGGGAAAGCAAATCAAATCATCATTCAAGGATCCAAGGATATTGCATCTGTTACATATGGACTTATTTGGTCCTGTTGAGCCAGCTAGCATAAGTGGAAAGAAATATACCTTAGTGGTGGTGGATGATTACTCAAGATATACATGGACAATTTTCATGTGTAAAAAGAAGGAAACACTATAGAAGTTGCCTCAGCTGGTGAGAAGAGTTCAAAATGAGAATAGTCAAACCATTATAAAGATAAGATCTGACAGCGGAACGGAGTTTGTCAATGGGATTATAACTCAGTATTGTGTTGAGAATGGTATTGCTCATGAGTTATTAACTGCAAAGACTCCACAACAGAATGAAGTAGCTGAAAGAAGGAACAAAACTCTCAAGAAAGCTGCAAGGACAATGTTAGCTGAAGCTAGATTGCCTAAGAGATTTTGGGCTGAAGCCATAAATACAACATGCTATACTCAGAATAGATGCATGATCAATAGGCAATTAACCAAGACTCTCTATGAACTTTGGACAGGGAGAAAGCTAAATGTTGGATATTTCAAGATATTTGGATGTAAGTGCTTCATCCACAACAATTGCAAAGATAATTTGAAGGCTTTTGATGCTAAAGCTGATGAAGGTATCTTTTTGGGATACTCAGCTGAGAGTAAAGCCTAAAGAGTGCTAAATAAAAGGACTATGGTCACAGGAGAGTCAATCCATGTGGTCTTTGATGAGCCAAATGTAAATGGAGAAGACATTGATGAGTTAGCTGAGAAGCAGAATCAGCCAACTATGCAGAAGAGTCCTTATGTTGAAGCAGATGTGAGAGCACTCAACCCTGAAGATGATGAGATAGCTGAATCTCAAAGACAACTAGAAGATCTGTAGTTGAATGATGATGAAGAAGCTGTTCAAGACAACTTAGCTGCAAGACGGCTAAATCCAACAGACTTACTCCAACCAGATGTGAGATGGCTGAGAGACCATCCACCTTAGTTAATCATTGGAGATGTTAGAGATGGCATAAGAACCAGATCCAGAGCATAACATGAAGCTATGTTCACTTGTTTTATTTCCCAAATAGAGCCTAAAGATGTGTCTCAAGCATTGGAAGACACACATTGGATTCAGACTATGCAAGAAGAGCTGAATTAGTTTGAGAGAAACAAAGTATGGGAATTAGTTCAAAGGCCAACCCACCAAAATGTTATTGGTACTAAGTGGGTATTCAGGAACAAGACGAATGAGGAAGGATATGTTGTCAGAAATAAAGCAAGATTGGTAGCCAAAGGGTATTGTCAAGAGGAAGGTATAGATTTTGATGAAACATTTGCTCATGTGGCTAGATTGGAAGCAATAAGGATGTTTCTTGCTTATGTTGTACATAAGAACTTCACTGTATATCAAATGGATGTGAAGAGTGCATTTCTGAATGGACTGTTAGAGGAAGAAGTCTATGTTGTTGAACAACCTCCAAGTTTTGAGCAGAAAACTATTGGAGATAAGGTCTACAAGCTCAAGAAGGCATGTATGGATTCAAACAAGCACCAAGAGCATGGTATGACACATTGTCTCAGTTTCTAATTAACAATGGTTTCACCAAAGGAAAAGTTGACAGAACACTCTTCAGGATTCAAGATGGAGAGAGTATATTGTTTGTTCAAATATATGTGGATGATATTATCTTTGGATCCACAAACAAAGAGCTGTGTGACAAGTTCTCAAACCTCATGCAAGGCAAGTTTTAAATGAGCATGATGGGAGAGTTGACTTTCTTCTTAGGACTTCAAGTCAAACAATTGAAGGATGGAACCTTCATAAGTCAAACCAAGTATACCAGAGATTTAATGAAGAAATTTGACATGAAAGAGAAGTCATCAGTGAAGATTCCTATGAACACATCAGTCAAGATGGATATGGATGCAGATGGCAAAGCTGTTGATCAAACTAGATATAGAGCCCTCATTGGATCATTGCTCTATTTAACAACAAGCAGGCCAGACATCACCTTTGTTGTAGGTGTATGTGCTAGATTTCAATCTACACCAAAGGAGAGTCACATGACTGCAGCTAATAGAATCCTAAGGTAGTTGAAGGGATGCCAAAAAGTTGGCTTATGATATCCAAAGGAAGGAGGATTCAAGCTAGTAGGCTACTCAGACTCAGACTATGTTGGATGTAGAGTGGACAGGAAGAACACATTAGGTACTTGTCAAATTCTTGGAAATAGATTAGTTTCTTGGTTCAGCAAGAAATAAAATTCAATAGCTACATCCACAGCTGAAGCAGAGTACATAACTGCAGGCAGCTGTTGTGCCCAAGTTCTCTGGATGAGACAACAGCTGAGAGACTATAATATTGAAGAAAGAGAGATTCCAATAATGTGTTATAATACTAGTGCTATTGCAATCACTCAAAATCCAGTGTTGCACTCAAGAACAAAGCACATTGATGTCAGATTTTATTTTATAAGAGATCATGTTGAAAAAAAGGACATCACCTTGGAATATATCTCAACTGATAAGCAGTTAGTTGACATATTCACAAAGCCTATATGTGAATCGGGATTTAAAGAGCTTAAGAATGAGCTAGGGTTAATTGAGTTGAGTTAGGATACTCATAAGAGTCAGTCAGCAGAGACAAAGAAGAGAGAGAAATATAAGCAAGTTTCACATTTCAGCCAAGATGGGAAATCAACTGTATCGAGTTAACTCACAGCTGAAGGATCTAATGTGAAGAGAGAAACAGAGTTAAGTCACGTTTGGAAGCTAACTGAGTTATTTATGATCTAAGTGACAAAATGCAGTCATTTTCTGCGAGCGGGAATGTTTTTAAGGATTACGTCAGCCTATGATGGGATATAAATGTTGTTGTTTAATGCGGGGAAATTAATGCGGTTTCAAAGGTTAAATACTGACTGCCAATTTTGATCAAAATTTTCAAATTCCAGAACCGTCCTTTTAAGTCCAATATAAGCCAAAACGTATTTTCTCTCTCCTCACAAAAACTCTCTCGTCTTCAACAAGCAAAGGAATTTTCTCTCTGTGCAAGTGCAAACCCTACCTTCAAAAATCAAGATTTTTCGCTACATTCACCATTTATTCTCTACGAAAATGGAAGCTACGTACGACTTTGTCAAGATGTCCGAGAAGAACCACTATGGATCTATAGTAGACTTCAAGGGGATGCTGAAATAGAGTGCTAATGAAGCCCTGGTGAAGAAGATCGCTGAGAAACTCGAGAAATTCGGTCTAAAGGATTTTCTCACGATGGAGTTTTCTCATACGTATTTGGAAGAAGTTTCCATGTTTTATGTCAATGCTGAAGTCCACGATGATGAGATTTGCTCATCAATACACATCAAGGAGATAAAGATCACAACTGCTGACCTTGCTGAACACTGCAAACTGCCTACTGAAAGGCACAAGGAGATTGATGAGAAAGATGTGAACTTAGCTGCTGCCTGGAAGGAAGTTGCCAAGCCTGAGTCAGCTGCAAAGGCTGTTTATACAACCAAGAAGGATTTGATAAAAGAAGATTACCACAAGTTGATGGACATTGTGTCCAAGTGTGTCAATATGAAGTTCAGCAGCTTTAATTAGCTGTCTCAAACTAAGCTGGTCATGATGGCTGCAATTATGGAAGAGAAGAAGATCAACTGGGCTGAGTTTGTCTTCAGTCGTATTTTCCAGAATGTGATCAACAAGACCATCAAGGAGGATGGGACGTTTGGATACTCTTTGGGGTATGGCCTGGTGATTAGCCATCTTATGGAGGTGAAAGGGATTGCCTTGAGACATGGAAAGCCATTCCATGTTAACAAGAAGATGTTCAAGGCCAATCTGTCTGGAGCTCAGAAGAAAGCCCATGCAAGGAAAGCTGACACCAGCGAGGGTGAGTCAGCTGACCCTGCTGCAGAAGACACAGCTGCAACCGCCCTAGCTCTCTCTCCCAAGCCTATCCAGAAGAAGAGAGCTGATGCAGCTAAGCCAGCACCTGCCCATGTAGCCAAGTCAAAGAAGGCTCCTGCCCCTGCAACCGAGCCAAAAGCACCTGCCTAGCAGCTGAATCAGACCCACCTGCCCCAACAGTCGAATCAGACGCACCTGCCCCAATAGCCGAGATCGATAAGGATATATCTAAACCTTCTTCGATCGTGAAGAAGAAGCGCACAGTTGTACCTCACAAGCCAGTTGCTGCTAAAAAGATAAAAATGCTGGAGCCAGAAGCCATCACAGAAGAAGCTAAAAAGGATGAAATTCCTCTTACTCTGACCAAGAAAAGAAGACTGATCAAAAGGTCTGAACTTAAGAAAGTTGAGTCTGCCACTCAGCCAAAGAAGCCCGAGAAGACTGCTGAAACTCAAGAGGAACAGTGGAAGGAAACAGATGGTGGTGATGCAGCCACCATGGACACCAAGAAGATGGCTGATGTTGATCAGTAGATTGTAGAAGACCTAACTGGTCGAGAGACAGCTGTGGAGAAGCAAGGAGCTGAGACAGATGTGGAGAAGCAAGGAGCTGAGACAACTGAGATTCATGAGGAAAGAGATGTTCAATCCCCTTAGACGGATGCACATGTACCTTAGGAGGAGCAAGCTTCACTTGCCACGATTCAGGAAGAAGGAGATGAGGATATTATTATGTTATCTCCTATATATCCTGATATTCAACAAAGATTGAGGGATTGGAGAAATTGGAAGCCGAGTTACTCTCGACAACAATTTGAGCACCCAGAGTACGTAGAAGAAGAAAAGGAGCTCTTATGCTTCCTGGGGAATATCTCCATCCGCTTTGCCCTTGATGAAGAATTCTATATGACTATCCTTCGTGAGATGAAGGACGATGAAAGAGAAAAGGCTTTGGAGAAAGTCAAGACCATTGAAAAGTCAACGATGTGTATGTTTACTGGTGGTCCTGAGCATGAAATGGAATCGAATGACAGTGACATAGAGAAAATCGATCCTGCTGTAGCAGCAGAAAAAGCCAAATTCCAATAGGCCATCAAAGAATCAAAAGCCATGAACGAACAACAACTTCAAGAGCGTCCAGGAGAGTCTTCTCAACTCTCTCCTCATACTAACCCTTTGGATGTGGCGCGGAAGATAGTCGTCAAAATTGTTGCCGCCACATCTCACGTGCACTCAGAGAATGGCTCTCAGAAGATTGGTAATGAAGCTAGGGAAGGAGATGAAGTGGGCACCCTAGCCAAGCCAACTCCTGCAGAAGGTGTTGAGACACCTGCCCCCACGGCTGATCACTCAGAGGGAACAACAGTTGAGTCTCAGGTGCAGAGCAACCCCACTTCTCTCAACTTAGCTGGTGCGCCAGCTGAGGAAGCTCTCACCACCACAGCCAGGTCGGAGGATGATGTGGGAGACCAACAAATGGAGAAAAGAGGTGAAGGTAAGAAACAAACGGAACAATAGAATGAAGTTGATGAAGCTCGGACGGTTGAGACTGTCTCATTGAAACCCATTTCAGACCGAAGGTCGATGACGCCGCGATGCAAACAAAGGCAAAGGATGGAATGGAGACCATGGGAGTTGAGACTCCTAGTCCTGAAAGTGCAATCCTAGGAGTTGAGACTCCGACGGATGCCATCGAAGACCCTAAAGCAGCTAAGTCTCGCTTTGAAGGAAAATCGCCCAAGACCTGCTGTGCGATTGAGACTACACACAGGGATGTAGAAGGCCCTCCAGTGGTTGAGACTGCTGAAGGTGTAGAAGGCCAAAAGGAGGTTGAAACTTCCTTGGGTAAATAAGCTGCAAATGAGCAAATTCCTCAAGTAGAGACGACTGATGAAGAAGAAGAAATCAACGCTCTTCGTGATTCCCAGGAGCATGTTGACATTGAATTCCTAGAATCCAAAAATGAAGCTGAGTCCACCCCCATTGATGAATCCAACAAGGACACAGCTGAGGAGGCTCAAGCCCCTAGGAGTGAAGCTAATGATAAAGCTGCTCCAATGAAATTTGTGTTGGTTGATGGGCCACCCCCAATGGCTCCATAACACTCTGATGACGCTGGTAAATCAGCTAAGGAACAAACTACTCATAAAGAAGCTCCTACTGATACCGAGGAAGCTATTAAGACAGCTGATGGTCGATCGGTGGCCGAGCAGCTCTGTTTGCTCAAGCTAAAACTCAATCACTCAAGAGCTAACACAATCGCTCCACGCCGATGACGATCGGATCACCGACAAAATTTGCAAGGAGAAGGGTAAGTCCCCACAAGTTGGACTCGGGGATACCTCTTTACCCCCGATGATCCTGTTCGAGAACATTTCCCTTTCAAGCCCAACTACCTCCACTAGAAGCCGAATCAGCTAGGGAACAAGCCAAGTATAATGTCCACGTCCCTCCAGAAGAACGTGGAACTTCAGCAGATACAACAATGGTGCCTATTGTTTCTTATTTTGATGCAGTTTGGCCAGAGAATGAGTCAGCTTCAACAACCGACTTTCGGAAGGCATTATAAAGCCATTTGTGCTGAGATCGATAAAATGGAGCACGGCTTTGCATCACTAGACCAAAGGTTGGATAATCGTGATGCCAACATCACTGGAGATATTCGCGGAGTTGTATTGAGAATCCGAGAATGGGTTGGACTGACAATGGCTATGAGAAGAGAGCAAGTCCGCTACTTTAAATCTATATTTGCAGAGTTGGTGGTGTGGAACTCTGAACTCAAGTTCCAGCAGAGGCAGAGGGATCACATTGTGAGGATGGAGGAATCTCAAAAGTCGGACCTAGAGTTATCAAGCTGCAACATAAGAACAAAATAGCCAGATTGGATACCAACATGAGTCAGTAGATTAGTGTTCTCCAATCCACTCCAACATGGTCAACATTGGCTTTTGTCTTGCCTCTAATATGCAACTATTGAAAACTTCACAAATGTTATTCAACAAAATAACACACTTTGGACAAGTGCTAAAGTGTGATCTTGACCACTGGCATGCAGGCTTGTCACTCAACCATTCTACACATTTAACATCCAATTACTCCAAGTTTTTCATTGCCTCAGTAAAATCAGGAATTGTGATTGCCTTTGAAGTTTCCCAGAGTCTTTTTTTAAATGCATTTTCCCCTAAAAGCTGCTCTTTTCATGGTTCCATGTAAGTATCTGACACAAAATCTATTGCCAGCACTTGGGAATATAGCTTCACATGCAGGAATAAGATCCTTCTACTTATCTGATATGAATGTCCATAGCTCATCCTTCTCTATTTTCAAAATCCTCCCTCAAAAGCTTTAGAAACCAATCCCTTACTTCTTTAGTTTCATTTCCTACCATCGCATAGTTTATAGGAATGAGGTTGTTGTTAGGGTCTATGGAAACGTAGTTAAAAGAATTCCACCATGTGGACCCTTTAAATGACAACCATTCACACCCACAATTGGTCTACATCTAAGCCAGGAAACTTGTCTTCAAAACATTCACACACACATACAATTTTTCAAAAAATATTTGACCCTCAGGAGCATCACTTAAACACATCAAGATAGTGGAACCAGGGTTTTTCTCTTAGAGCCTCTGCATAATCACGCAGCTTAGAGTATTGTTCAAAGATGATCGCTCTCTATCAATTTTATTGCCTTTTTGCTTAGCTCAGATGCCTCGATATGAGGAGACATGACACTTGATATTCCTAATGGCCTCATTTCTAAACCCCTAGACATTCCTATTGGGATCAGCCCTAAAAGACTCCCCAAACTTTGTAGCTAACCACTTAGAGTTTACGTTATTAACATGATATAACCTCCCACACTTATGATTAGGGTTGTAATCCCTAATTTGAAATGATTCTTCCCAAATATTTTTAACGCATTGATAGATCCTAGATCCTTTTGTCATTTTTGTAATCTTTAAACTCCTTCTTGTTCTAATCGCATGACTATGCACAACTTTCCTAAGTAGTTTCTTACTACTAGAAACTTGCTCAATCTCAAATTGTTGATCGACAATTCACTCTCCCTAAACACATTGCTTATTCTATCAATATCCTCATTATCGAAGATAGTCTTTGCTAAATCTAGGTGTATTGACATGAAAATACACACGTGATCAAGTGGTTTTATTTCATTTCATATTTTTATTGCATGTAAGTGCTCTTGATAGAGGAATTATCAATTGGGTCCATTGGCTTTTAGTATTTCATGGGCTTTCATTTTCGAAAGGAAGAAAAGCTAGATTATCAAATATATGGACTTTACCAATGGCTCATTTGGTATATTTGATAATTCTAGATTGTGGCCTTAATCCGGCCGGAGATTTTCTTTGTTTGGGAACATGAACTTGGATCCAAGACTAACTTCTTGGCCTATAAGAAAATCCTCCAACTTGATGGTTACAAGTCCCACCTCCCCCTAGTATTATTTAATCTTGTGATAAGGTTCATTTTACTTAAACGTGGAGTTTTCTTTTTGCCCCTAAATCCATGCGTAAGATTATAATTCCATCCCCAACAAATTTGAGCTCCATTCTCATCCCCTCAATGTCATCCAAGCCATGAATTCTAGAGCTAATACGTGCAACAAATCCCAACTTCTGGAAGGGATGCATTTATTAGATAAAAGGTCGACACGGGCTCTGCCCGTTGCTGCGAAGATTCATGATAACTCGACGGATAGCACGACCCTCGTGCCGGCGACACATCATTCAAATTTCTGCCCTATCAACTTTTGATGGTAGGATAGTGGCCTACTATGGTGGTGACGGGTGATAGAGAATTAGGGTTCAATTCCGGAGAGGGAGCCTGAGAAACGGCTACTCTAGCCCGACCCGGCCGTAGTTTTTCAGGGCAAAAATAAGTCGGGCCTATATTGCCACGCCCGGAAATATTTGTGCATGCATTTTATATCCAGGTTGGGCTAGGTCACACCTTTCCATGGCCCAACCAATTTTGGCTCTACCCGACTCGAAAAATTCGAAAGCCCGATGGGCTCGAGCTGGTCCGACCCATTTCCACCTCTACGTGTTAGGCACAAGCATAAGTAGGGGCGGATATAGGTCTTTTATAATCTTAGCGGGTCATGATGTTTCGATTTGAGTAAGCATCAAAACCAACATCTTCTAACAACACTCTCCTTTAAGATTGCATGTGTAATAGCTTGTTTGTTTTAGAAATTAAGCTCAATGAAAATGTAGGTCCCAAGGGATGTGGTGTAAGGTTTAGAAGGGGAGGTTGAATAAACCTTACCAAATTTTTTATTTTAGTCTTTTTAAGATTTTTAACAGAGTTGACTCAAATCAGATGTGTCCTTGGGGGACAACTAGGTTGGTTATATTCAGCTAAGTTACCCACTCAACAGACTCGATAGAGCTGTTGATAGTATAACTCGGTTGCTTAAGCTAACACTTAACTTTAGTTGATTTGGTTTTAACAGTGGAAGACTTAACACCCTTCAGATTGATTAAAGCTTGTTTTTAACACTTGTTTTAGCACTTATTATTTTTCAGTTGGATAGCAGATTTAACTAACAACAGATATAAAAGTAAATGCAAGAATGTAAGTGCTGAAAGTAAATTGACACAAGTAATTTTTATAGTGGTTCGAGGATGGGGTAATTCCTCTAATCCACTATTCTCCAACTCCTGGAGGAATCCACTAAGTAACAGATCAAGTTACAAAGCAAAGTGAACGATCTAGAGACAAATTTTTGATCACACAAATGGCTTCTCCTCCGCGACTCACCTTCTTCACGAGGTAGTCGCTTTCTACTTCACTCACTTTCAAGTCCTGGATTTGTTCACATAGCCCTCCAACAAACTTAAATCTCTTGGTTCGACCTTGAACTTTTCTACAACTCCTTGACTTGGAGAGTAGATCCCTTTTTGTTCTTCAAATGTTTTCTCTTTAACCGGTTGAAGTTATCTTTCCTTCATCTGCGTGTGTTGGATCGAGTTTCTTCGAGTTTTAGGCTTGAGGAATATCTTGGTAAGCTTTGAGAATAATGTAGGTTAATACTTGCTTGAATATTGCTTGATTTGTGCTTGGTTCAGGTAACCTTTTCTCAATGCATCCTCAGCCTTTTATAGTGCTTATTTGAAATTTACCTTCTGAGAGATAGGCCAATTACAAATGACACTTCTTGTTCATTTACTTGTCTTTTCTTGGTCTACAGCACTTGTGATGTTGACCCTTCCTCGTATTAAATGGCTTCGCAATTCGCATGGAGAGAACTGCAGCTTGCTACAGATAGTTTTAGTGAAAAAAATGTCCTCGGACAGGGAGGTTTCAGAAAGGTTTATAAATGAGTGCTTGCTGATAACACGAAGGTTGTGGTCAAATGTTTGACTGATTTTGAGAGTCCTGGTGGAGATACAACATTCCAACGCGAAGTTGAGATGATAAGTGTGGCTTTTCACAGAAATCTTTTACGACTAATTGGCTTTTGCACCACACCAACTGAACGCCTTTTGGTTTACCCTTTTACGCAAAACTTGAGTGTTGCCTCTCGTCTGCGAGTCTGCGAGGTATTACGTTATTTGTCAGGATAATTAGAAAAAGTACTCTTGAGCTTTGACCTAATTACAAGAAAAATCCAGCCAACTTTCAAAATTACAAAAAGTACCATTGAGGTTTGATTCAGTGTTAAAATTAAGGGGACCAATTGTAATATTGTTTTCTATAAATATGAGGGGGGATTTTGAAATGTGTTTTAACATATGAATGAGGTAAATGTTAGACATACTAAAATCTCAGAGGTATTTTTTGTAATTTTGAAAGTTAGCTGTGTTTTTTCTTTGCAACTAGATCAAATCTCAAGGGTAAATTTTACTTAACCCTTATTTGTATCAAAGTTTGTTAATGTATCCTTCATTGAGGTTAATTACAAATACTACCCTTGAGTAGAGTCAATTTTGACCGCCCAGGTGGTCTTGCTAGCCCATCGGGCCAAGTGGGGAAATCAGGTCGGGTCGGGCCGGTCCGGAATTTCTTCGGGCCGTTATTTTGGGGAGCCCAACCTAGCCCATGTATTAAAAATACACTTGATTTGCTTCGGGCCGGTCCGGTGTTTTGGGCCTAATGGGCTGGACCAAATAGGTGTTGGATATACATATTAGCCATATACATATTCCAGTCATGATTACTGTGCATTGTTAGTTGGTTAGTTAGTTAGAAGTTGTTATTTCATTTTAGCACTTTTATCCTTTCATTTGTTGTTTCCTGCTTATTGCTTCCTCTATAAATAGAGGTTCACTGTAGCTATTCGAGATGATGGAAATATAAAGATTTTAGTTTCAAGCTTAAGGTGTTGGTTATTATGTGTGTTCTTCATGGTATCCAGAGCGTTGGTTCGTTCCACTGAAGCTGCTCCATTCATCTTAGAGCACTGTTAATGGCGAAAGTAACTGAGTTGCAGACCTCTGGCAATTCGATCGTGTCTCGCGAGGATGATCCGTTCCATCTGCATGGTTCCGATCATCCTGGATTTATTCTCGTCTCAAATACTTTGAATGGAAATAATTTCCTCTCATGGAGCAGATCCATGGTGATTGCATTATCTGCTAAGGCTAAGCTCAGTTTCATCAATGGCAAGATAATTCAGCCGGCGGAGGGTTCCGCAGAGTATGAGCATTGGAAGAAGGTAGATTGTATGGTGGTAAGCTGGATTCTGAATACTATTTCTCGTGACATTGTTGATGCATTCATATACGCTGATTCCGCACGCACTCTATGGGAAGTTATTGGATAGCATTTTAGTGAATCCAATGGACCGATGATCTATCAGATCCAAAAGGAAATTGCATCACGCTTCAAGGTAATCAATCGATTGTGGCTTACTTTACGAAATTAAAGAGGCTTTGAGATGAATATAGTTGCTTGGTGCCTAAATCGGTTTGTTCTGTGAAAATGCAAAGATCATCGTGGATAATGAGATGAATACGAGACTCATGTAGTTCCTTATGGGCTTGAATGACTCATATGAGCATGTCTTGTAATCAATCGCTTCTTATGGATCCCCTACCTTTGATAAATTGAGCATATTCGATGATCTTGTGCATTGAGAAGCAGAGGAGTGTGCAAGTAGCATTTTCTCGCCGTTCGGGAAGATCTAGCTATGATCGCTAATTCGGTAGAGGTAGAGGATCTTTTCTGGTATAAGAGGACGTGGTGGAAGAGGTTTCATGAGAAAATCTAAGGAAGAGAAGGCAAAATTAACTGCGACCATTGTCAAATTCCAGGACATGAGGCACATGAGTGTTCAAAGCTACACGATTATCTCGATTGGTATAAAACTTACAAGGAGCAACGTGATAAATCTATGGCTAATCACGAGATCTTTTGCTCATACTCACCACAAAGCAAAGAATCTCGAGATAAGAACAATGATGCGGTGGTGGAGATTGTTCGGGATTATTCGAAGGAGATAGCTAAATATCTTTTGCGCAAATTCCTTCAGAGGAGGTGGATGACCCGAGTTACATGTGGACTATGCTCACCGTGTAGGTCATGCAGATATATCACACTTTGCTCTATCCACTTTTGACAGTGTGAAGAATGGTGAATGGATAATTGATACACGTGCTAGTAGGCATATCTGTGCTAATAAGGACTCTATGATTCATCTTTCTACTCTTGCTACTCCTGTTTCTGTCTATCTTCCAGATGGATCAGTGATTAGTGTATCTCATACTAGACTGTTATTATTTCTCCTCTTCTCACTCTTACAGATGTTCTCTTTGTTCCTACTTTCAGATATAACCTCTTATCTGTTTCACAGCTTATTCAATCTTCCAATCTAAAATGTGTTTTTCTTCCTTCACGTTGTCTTTTGCAGGACCTATGGACTGACAAAGTGGTTGGCATGGGAAAGGCCATTGGGACAATATATGTTCTTTCTATTCATGTTCATGTTCAATCTGTTTCTTCTTTTACTAATTCTTTTCCTTCAGCTATTTGTAATTCTTCCATAGATTCTTGGCATGTAAAATTGGGGCATGCTTCTAGTACTGTGCTGGCACATCTTAATTTTATACAGTCCTCTTGTAATGACAATCTCATTTTGAAACACTGTGATATCTATCATAAGGCTAAGCAGCCTAGACTTCCTTTTCCTTTAAGTGCTACTTTGTCTACCTCTTGTTTTGATTTAGTGCATGTGGATGTGTGGGGGCCATATGCAGGGAATTCTTACTATAAGACACCATACTTCCTTACTATTGTAGATGATCATAGTATGGCCACTTGGATCTATCTTATGACACACAAGAGCCAAGTGCCTAAGTTACTTGATGTGTATTTTAAAATGATACACACACAGTTTGGAAAGGTTGTGAAGGAGTTAAGAAGTGATAATGGGGGTGAATTTCTGGGAAAAGAGTGTCAAAATTTGATACAAGAGTATGGGATCAAACATCAAAAGGTCTGTGTATATACACCTCAACAGAATGGAGTTGTTGAGAGAAAACATAGGTATTTACTTGAGATTGCTAGAGCCTTGATGTTGCAATCTTGTTTGCCTTCCAAATTTTTGGTGTTTTCAGTCCTCACTGCAACATACATAATTAATAGATTTCCTACAAGGGTGTTACAGTGGAAATCACCATGTGAGGTGCTTTATGGGTGTAAACCTGATTATAAGAGACTTGAGCCTTTGGTTGCTTATCTTATGCTTCTAACTTAGTCCCTCACAAGGATAAGTTTGCACCTAGAGCACATAAATGCGTGTTTTTGGGTTATGAATCAGGTACCAAGGGGTACAGACTATATAATTTGGACACTAATAAGATTCAGGTCACTAGGGATGTACCATTTGTTGAGGATCAATTTCTTATGGTTTGCTCTCTTCTCAAAGCTGGTTTCCTCTACTACTCCTCTCCTTAACATACCATTCATCGAGTCGAGTCCGCCCTTCTTTGCCTTCTCATCCTCCTTTTTCCTCCACTTCCTCTTTTGTTCCCCGCACTAAGAAGGAGTACTAGCGCACTCATCCTCCGCCTCGGCTCAATGACTTTGTCACTAATGTTGCTTCTTCCCGTGAGTCTCATGCCACAACCACTAAGTCAAAGACATGGTCCATCGTGTACAACATACCCCATTTTCACTTTTCCTTATCATATTCTTCTACATTCGATCCTTCCTATATTTCTTTCTTGGCTAATGTCTCGCTCTAAAGGAGCCATACACATATGCTGAAGCTTGTAAGCACTTAGAATGGAGGGAGGCAATGAGTAAGGAGTTGGATGCACTTGAATTAAATCATACTTGAGAATTATCTCCTTTGCCACTAGGGAAGAAAACAATTGGTTGCGAGTGGGTGTTTAAGATCAAGATGAACTCGATGGTTCCGTTGATAGATATAAGGCCAGGCTTGTGGCAAAGGGGTATGATCAGGTGTATGGGGAGTCCTATATGGACAGCTTTTCTCCTGTAGCTAAGCAAGTCACAGTGAGGATGCTTATTGCTCTAGCTACTAAGAAGCAGTGGGTTTTGGCTCAACTTGATATCAATAATGCTTTCTTCCATGGGTACTTGGAGCAGATATCTATACGGATCCCCTGCAGGGTATTCTTTGCCTATACCAGACATGTGTGTCATTTGAAGAAGAGTCTCTATGGTCTTAAACAGGCATCAAGACAATGGAATGCTGAATTCTGTGCTAAGTTGATTGGTTTTGGATTCCATCAGTCTCCCAATGATCATTTCCTTTTCATGAAGTCCACTGCACATTCCTTCATGGCCTTAATTATTTATGTGGATGATGTGCTGGTAACTGGATTTAGTTCTTTTGACATTGAAGCTTTGAAGTCCTACCTTCATAAGATGTTTACTATAAAGGACTTGGGTGATGCCAAGTATTTCCTAGGATTAGAGATTGCTAGGAGTTCTATAGGCATATATGTGCATCAGAGAAAATACATATTGGATATTCTTCAGGATGTTGGGCTCCTGGAGTGTAAACCAGCCTCCACTCCCTTACCCCAATGGCTGAAGTTGCAAGCTAAGCATGGGACTGCCCTATAAGATGCAAATGCTTACCGGAGATTGGTAGGGCAACTGCTATACCTTAACATGAGCAGGTCAGATGTGACTCATGCTATTCAGCAGTTGAGTCAGTTTATTAATGACCCTTATTCCTCACATTGGGATGCAGCAATCCATGTGCTCATATATCTTAAGGGTGCCCCTTACAAAGGCCTTTTTTATGCAGCATGTGATTCTTATGATTTTGAGGCCTATTGTGATGCAGACTGGGCAACTTGTCTTGATAGTAGGAATTCTTTGACAGGTTATTGTGTGCATTTTGGAGGTGCTCTTATTTCTTAGAAAACCAAGAAGCAAATTATTGTCTCTAAGTCCTCATGAAGCAGTCTGAGATCAATGAGTCGATCGTATGTGAACCGCTTTGGTTGAGCTATCTTGCAACCGATTTGCAAGTGTCCTTTTATTCCCCTCGTGGTGTGATAATCAGCCGCTCTTTATATTGTGACAAATCTGTATTTCATGAGAGGACTAAGCATGTGGAGATTGATTTGTCATATTGTGCGCAACAAGTACAAAGAAGGTTTTGTACTCCTCGAAGGTGTTTACTAAGCCGCAGCCTTGCGATGTGTTCACTAAATCCTTGGTCCTGTTGTGTTTGTTTCTCTATTGTCCAAGCTTGGAATGCAGGATTTTCTTGGCCTTGCGGCTTAAGGGGTGTTGGATATACATATTAGCCGTATACATATTCCAATCATGATTATCGTGCATTGTTAGTTGGTTAGTTAGTTAGAAGTTGTTATTTCATTTTAGCACTTTTATCTTTTCATTTGTTCTTTCCTGCTTATTGCTTCCTCTATAAATAGAGGTTCACTATAGCTATTCGAGATGATGGAAATATACAGATTTTAGTTTCAAGCTTAAGATGTTGGTTATTATGTGCATTCTTCAATAGGCCCAGCTTTTTTTTTTTGGGCTTGCAAAATCGTTGACCCCAATCCGCCCAATTATCAAGGGCGGTCGGGTCGGGCCCATCCATCGGACCTGGCTTTTTTTGACAGCTCTACCTTTAAGGTTAAGTCAAATTACAATATGAACCCAGTTATTTTTAAAATCTTACAAATACTTCCTCTGAACATATGTTTCTATATTACAAACCTATTTAAAGGGATATTTGTAAAACAAACAAAAACCTCAAGGCTCAATGGGGTATTTGTAATACCTCAAGGTACGTGTAATTTTAAACGATAACATGATTCTTTTATAACTATGTTAAATCTCAGGGGTAGTGTATGTAATTATCCCTTATTTATTATGGACATGTGCCATGCTTTCTTTGCTAGTACATGTTAACTGAGAACTATATACTGTGTAGCATATTTTATCTCGATTTGCGCTTGTATATAGGTTATTGTGATTGCTTGAGATCTTTGCGATCGTATGTCCGTTTGATGTAGAAGCACAATATTTTATTTCTGTCGATTTATTTTGGTTATCCAAACAGAGCTTAAACCTAGGGAGCCTGTTTTGGATTGCCTACAAGAAAACGGGTGGCAATAGGCGCGCACGTGGATTAGAATACCTCCATGAACATTGTAACCCTAAAATCATTCACCGAAATGTTAAAGCTGCAAACATCTTCTTTGGATGAAGATTTTGAAGTTGTGGTTCGTGATTTTGGCTTGGCGAAATTGGTTGATGTGAGAAAAACTAATGTTACAACTCAAGTTCGTGGGACGATGGGTCACATAGCTCCCGAATACTTGTCCACTAGAAAATCATCGGAAAAAGCGGATGTTTTCGGATATGGCATCTTGCTTTTAGAGATTGTGAGCCAACGAGCCATAGACTTCTCGCGATTGGAAGAAGAAGATGATGTGTTCTGCTTGACCACTTAAGTTACCACTATTTATTGTTTTGATATTTGGGTAAATTGCAATTTTAGTCCAAGAATCGTAGGGTGTGACAAAATTGGTCATTTATAAATTTAGTGTGGCAAAATTACCATGTATCTCGAAAAAGTCTTGGATTTAGTCCTTATTTAGCCAGTGGCAAAAAAGTCAAATTGCCGGGGAAAATCTCACGTGAGTTGCATGTGAAAGCAATGTGAAAGCAAATAATTGTAGATTTCTCGAATATCCGACAAAAAAATAGGATTTTGCTAATGTGGGTCTTGAGAATGTTGGGAAAATCAATATTTGACCATAAATTAGCCAAATATCTTAATTTTTGGTGGGAGATTCAAACTTGATTTATTTGCATTTACGTGAGATTTTCCGAGCAATTTTGAATTTTTTTGGCAAATTGAGGACTAAATCTAAGAGTTTGCCAAAGCTACGGGGTGATTTTGCCAAATGAAATTTAAAAAGGATCACTTTGCTACCTCTCAAAGATATCAATGGACTTAATTGATCATGCTTGAATGCTCGCATTTTCTTTTTGTATGTCCGAAATAACACTTTTTATTTTTGAAAATATTACTTTTCTAAAGTACTCTCACTCACTCGTGAGCACATGCGATGACTTACAATGATACTCATCTTGTTCTTATGAGGTTTAGCAATAGTTGTTTAATAATCTCACTTCTATAGTAATCAAACTTTAGATGCGTGAATATGGTGTATTTCGTTGTGCTTTTAGAGTAAATTAGTCACAATTTCATCTTTGAAAAGATCAATAACTTATGAAGCAGATTAAAGTTCAAATGAAGGAAGCAACAATTGCATGAGTTGAAATCACATTGTTATTGCGTGTCATGTTTATTTTGTTCTTCATCCCATCGTTAAAGAATGCACTTTGACTCGTACAAGCACGATCTCTGCTTTGGGGCACTTTTTGCGTGTAGTATATGTTGTGTACTTTCTGCAACTATGATATGTAATTTGGAAGGTATTAGGATCTGGATTAAACATTCATATATATTGGCTATTTTGGTAGACCTAAAAGATGCTTTTCATTTAAATCGGAGTCATATTTGAAGTTCACTTGTGTTGCATTTGGATGGAAAGATTTGAAGCTTAGATTCCAAATCCTTAATAATAAATTCCATTGTGCTTGTTTGAGTAATCTCATAATTCAACGGATTTCAAATCCTTAGCTCCTATTTTGAGCTTTAATTGAGCCATTACAATGGATTTCAAATCTATCTTATATATAGTCATTTGGAATCCCTTCCCACTTAATTCTCTCTTCAAATCCAAATTCTTCCATCCAAATGCAATCTTGGTGAATTTCCAAAATAGTTCCATTTAAAATAGGAAAAATGTGTTTGTTTTCTTAGGTTGCGTTTGAATGAAATAATTTGGATTAAGGAGAGATTTGGGAGAAAGATTTCAAATGAGTCCATAAAAAATATGTATTCGAGATCCACCACAATTACTCAAAAAATTGCTCAAATAAGAATTTTAAGGATTTGAAATCCATTGTATAATGAGGTAATCTAAACAAACATTGATTTGTGACTACGGATTTAAAATCCTCAACTTCAAATCCATCAATCCAAATGAAGCCTTAGTTTCTGCACGATGCATGCGTCGGTATACAAAATAATGCATAAATTTTCTTGTCATCATATTCCTCTAGCTACTGTCATATTAATAAGCATCGTGGTATCAAAAAACTTATTAAATGTGAATATATCTTTTAATACAACTTGATTATTGAGAATAATATAAGTGTTTTTAATTTTTACATAGTTCCAACTCCTTTGAAAGCCTTACAAATTATAATCCCATGTTGAAGGTCAAGAAACTGCAAAGGGAGAAAAAACTCGACGCCATTGTGGACCGAAACTTAAACAGAGACTACAACATTCACGAGGTGGAGATGATGATTGTGTCGCGCTTACTGCACTCAATCATCGCGAGGAAGAGAAAGTCCGACAATGTCCGAATCTTTGGAAGAAGAAAGGGCTCGCGGAGAGGTGGGAGAAGTGGCGGGGATGTCGAGGTTACAATGAGACAAGAATACGAAAGGTTACGAGAGAAGATTCGATTGGGGTGAAGATTTGATTCATAATCAGGATGCTATCGAATTGTCGGGCGGACGATGAGATATTGAACGAATGAACGAGTGTGAGTCTTTTCTTGTAGTAGGTGGGATGATTAATGAAGCATAGTTTTTGTTCCATATTACGTGAGATAATTGCAAAAAGCCCTTGTGGTTCAAAGCTAATTACAAAGAAACTCGTGAGGTTTTTTAAAATTACAAAGAACCTCTTGAGGTTGTGATTCCGTCTTACATTTTTCCCCTTGACTAGCAAAATACATTCCAACAACCTCCCTGAATTTTATAAAAATATTATAGTTAACCCTTTAAATTTAATACAAAATCAAAGCTGAAGGTTTTTTTTTGTAATTTTGAGAAACCTTTGGGTTTTTTTTTTTTTTGGTAATTAGCCCAAACCTCAGGGGTATTTTTGTAATTTCCCTCCATATCATAGCAGGTTATATGTTTTCATACTTCTGGTTTGTTGTGTCCTTGTAATTTCATTAGGTTGTATAATTGTATCCTATTATAGTATTATTGCATTGAAGGTGAAATGGGCGGTTTTTATGTGTCCGAGCATGGGTGTGCTAAAGGTTTTCCATGTGTAATATTCTTTGGAAATGGCCGAAAAAGTTTGGACCTTTGTTGAATTTGTACTTGTCAACCGATTAGTTCACATTCTCATATATAGTAGAGGTAATTTTAATTTGCCCCCAAACTATGCGTGTTTTTGTACATTGCCCACTTAACTTTGAATTGTTCTACTTTACCCCATGAACTTTGAAAATTGTTGCACTTAGCCTCTCATTTCCCAATTTATCCCTCATTGTTAGTAAATTGTTTGTAGCTATTACATCTCGAATAATAATTTTGATCGATTTTTCTCAAAATCTCATCATCTTTAGTCAATATATAAATAGTATTAAATAATAATAAACTTCATCAACAAACATAGCCTATGATACCATTTTCGGATATCAAAAATAAAATAACTATAAAGGATAAGGGGTAAAATTGGAAATTATAGGCTAAGTGCAACAATTTCAAGTTCGGATGGTAAAGTAGAACAATTCAAAGTTAAGTAGGCAAAGTAGAAAAACCCGCATAGTTTGGGGGCAAACTAAAATTACCTCTACATAATATTTGGTCATTTTATATTGTGGCCTGTCTACTGTTTCTGTAAGGAGAAATGAGATATTTCAGATTGGTTTTCTTAATAATATAATATTTTGAAACGGATGAGATATGCTATTCTGGGATGGTATTTCATCTTCTATTCAATTGCATGGGTTAATACCAAGTGTATGAAAATTATAATATTTATTCTAGAGTATAAATTTTGGGTCTTTTATAAAAATGTGATAATCGCCTATTTCGTAAAAACAAACATTTGGCGATGATCCAAACACCAAAATAGTATTTATTCTTGGAAATATTGAATAAAATACATTGGAGGGAAATAATTGTAGAACTTAATTTGAGATAGAAAGGGTGATTGCAAGTTTGTCTCCTCAAGGCTCAAACTCAAGACAGGAGTGATTGTTTGATCTATCATTTTGCTCATCTCCACTCTCCATTTTTGGATAAGATATTGTGAAAAATTATTTGGTAAAATAAGAATGAATTTTGAGATCACGTGATTGAATATATAATGAAAAGATGTGATGATCTTTTTTAGAAATTAGTGATTAGGCGCAATTGGTGATTAAAAAAAACATAAGAGAGTGAATAGTGTACTTGGATGTAATTGTGTAATCATCATGGTTGATGTAATGTTTTTTCAAGTTAAATTATAATTGGATATGATTAGTGATTAGAAAATGGAGAATGGTTAATAGTTTTTCATTAAATAATTTTATAAGCAATTGCATGTTGAGACAAACAAATTTTCCTCGAGTGAAAATTTTGTTAATCTTTTTAACTATGAAGGTGGCGATTGGATATGAATTAAAATCAGAAATTTTCACCTAGTGAGAGAAAATAAAAGTGATCACATGATTACTTATGAAAATATCAGCATTTCTTAGACTACGTGATTGTTTATGAAAATATCAACATTTTCCCCTAAATAATACACTTGTTTCAACCCCCTATTTTCCATTGGATTTTACTGTTTCAATTATCTGTTGTTCTTTTATCGTTTCTTACTATTCATTGCTATTAATTTTGTTTCAATAACCATACTTTGTCGCACTCCCAAATTGAACTGATCACCGTCTCCAATGGCCAGGGAAAATATTGGAGTGAGCTGATACCCGAAAGTGGGATGTTGAGGATAAAAATCAAAAAAATAATCACATAAATCTTAACTAAAATATTTTTAAAAAAATACTTAGTAAAATTTTATTTTTATTAAAAAAATGGTGAGGTTGGGTCTCAGTTGTCCCCTCGTCTCCGCCCGACCGTATCCACACCAAGGGTATATGATAAGAACAAAAAGAGGAACTCCTTTTTAAGCTCACGACTCCTCTCTTCTCCTGTTCTCCATACAACTGGAGAATACACAAGGAGAAACAAACAACGAGCAATTTGGGCATATTTTTATAAATCCATAAATGAGGCTTATATCTTATTTAATGGGTTCGTTTCAAGAAATTGGTCCGATAATTTGTACACATCTAGTTAAACCAACAGTCCAATTCATTTTAGTCTCTAAAAATAAAATCCTTCTCAGCCTTTTTATCGGCCGGCTCATTTTGATAGTTCTATCCCTAACACACTCACAAAAAAAAAATAATGTCCCTAACCCAAGGGTCCATTTGGATGGATGGACTTGTAATTCCAAAGGATTTCAAATGAATGAGTTTCAAACTTCTTGGATTTGAAATCCACCTCTTGTTTGGATGATGTGGATTTGTGTAGGATTTCAAATCCATCGTGAAATTTTTATAAAAAATGTAAAAGCTCTATTCATTTTCTTAATTGACATCTAATAAATAAAAATAAAAGATATAATCTTATTATTTTATAAAGAATTATAATTTTATACACTAATAAAAATATGAAATATGTATAACTTTTATTATATGTGAATATGTGTGTGTGAAGATAGTGCGGTGTGAATATGTGAGAGAGTATGCATGTGTGTGTGTGTAGTGTGTGTGCAAAGTGTAAGTGTGTGTAAATATGCGTGTAGTGTGTGTAAGTGTGTGTAAATGTGTGTAGTGTGTGTAGTGTATGTGCGCGGTGTGTGCAATGTGTGTAAGTGTATGTAAATGTGTGCAATGTGTGTAGTGTGTGTGCATTGTGTGTAAGTGTGCGTAAATATGTGCAATGTGTGTGGTGTGTGTGAAGTGTGTGTAAATGTGTGTGGTGTGTGTAAGTGTATGTAAATGTATGCATTGTGTGTAAATTGCAAGTGAGCATAAAGGGAAAAAAAAGAATGGATTTCAAATGACTATGTTTTGGGAGGGATTTGAAATCCTTGAAAATGAACTAAAACTTAAAGATGGATCCGAAATCCATTGATTTGGATTTATATGCCAAACAAGGGTGTGGTTTAGCTAAGGATTTCAAATCCATCCCAAATCCCCCCATCCAAATGCACCCCTAAGTTTGCATTTGGATGGAAGATTTGGATTTGGGGAGAGGATTTAGGGAAGGATTTCAAATGACTCCAAATAGAAAGGATTTGAAATCCTCTAAAATGACTCCAAAAATAGCTTGCAAGGATTTGAAATCCCATTATAGAATGATTTCATCCAAACAACTTCATGGATTTGTTATTATGGATTTGAAATTCATAGCTCAAATCATTTCATCCAAATGGAGCCCAAAAGAATTTGCATCACCGTTGCAAAATGGAAACTACTCAAAGGACTCATTATTGTGGTATACAATGAATGCTAGCTTCTTATTAGCCATAAAGAATATTATGAAGAAAAAGACAGGACAAATTTGAGAACTAAAACACTATAAAATGGGAAATTTAGACAAAAATATAGTCATGGAGCAAGGATTTTGTAGCTAAAGTTAATCCAATGCGATGAAAAGTGAACTCATGTAACAAAATTTATTGTAGCAAGACACATTCACGACAATTTTGGTCCTTTCTTTGATTAATTAAAAGCTACAAAATATATCGTTTTCAAAGGTACAATATTTCTTGAAAGGAACACATTATATATACACATACACACATGCATGTACCGAAACCGCATAAATTAGAACTTATGAGATAAAGTTACACATAATCAAAATTGATATCTAAAATATTTAGAGGACCAAATTGCTAGCCCCTACAACTAGGAGAATTATTTTTGCAATTAAGCCATCAATTGGTAACGACTCACTCGGTCCCTTGTGGTCCAAATTAATAATTTAAAACCCAAACATGATGAACTATTATATCTGCATATCACAAGAAGCGCAAAGGAATTTCTCAAAATTCATATCAATAACCATCCGATTTTAAAAACATCTACTAAGTATAAACAAATAATGCACAACCATAACCATGAATCCACCATCCCAAATTCCTACTTTAACGATTTAGCATTTTTATAAAAGCTTAAAGAAACTAATATCCCTTTTTCTTTCTCCAACCAAGTCCTAGTTCATATTGGCACGGACAAAAGTAACATTGAGAATAGACGTCGACCTTCTCCTTGCGAACTCGCATATGCATTTATCATCTTGTGTCACTAAGTTCGATGCATAGGCTTTTCCATCCTCAGGAGAGCATTATCCTTCCGTCCTTCCATTGTTTGCACTTTGCCTAAAAACTCCTTCTAGGATCAACTAGTATAATCTCTTGCGTGAAGTCAAGGTTGAAATCTTTGATTACATCCATAGGAATAAACTATCATGACAAAGCAAAGAAACACGTTAAAAAGAAGATAGCAAAAATAGTTGCAATAATTTAAGCTCTTATTTATTTTCAATTGTGGTATTGTATTACATTATCTATTGCATTGCAACAATTGCTATCACGTGTAAAATTAGCCGATCTTATCTTTTAACTACAAAAAGAGAAAAATTATGCGAAATTTTAGCAAAAAAGACACATTTGCCGCTAATGTTAATTAGAAATGAAATTCAGGATGGGTTGCTAAATATCAACAAAAAAGAGTTTTAATTGGTTAGCGACAAATAAGTAGTTGTTGCTAAATATAAATGAAAAAAATTATAAAGATATTAATTAATTTAG